>CM057101.1:30182725-30225225 GCA_029959045.1 Taenioides sp. WSHXM2023 | reverse complement strand
AGCGTTTCCTCTGGATCAAAGTCCAGGGCTGAACCAGGACTAAACCCGGACCAAACCAGAACTAAACTAGGACTGAACCAGGACTAAACCAGGACTAAGCCAGGGCTGAAGTAGGACTAAACCCGGACTAAACCAGGACTAAATCAAGACTGAACCAGAACTAAACTATATAATATTATATAATATTATATATTTTTATACCAACAAAGGATAAATTTAAACTGATGCTACACAAAAACAAAAAATGCAACACATATCACATTTTGGACAAACTTAAACCATCGAAGAAAACATGTACCCCAGGAACTCCCATCAGCCCCAGGAACCCCCATCAGCCCCAGGAACCCCCATCACCCCCATCAGCCCCATCAACGCCAAGAAGCCCGATCAGCCCCATCGTGACACTGGTGAGACTTAAATGATTATTTTAACAAATTAAAGGTGCTGTTTTATATTTTTATTTGTCAGATATTAATCTCTGTGACATTAGAGGAGATTTGGCTCAGTGTACCACAGATTAGGTTTGGTTTCGGTTTGTTTATTTGTCATTTGAAGTTAAAAAACACATTAGAAAAACATGTGCACGAAGCTCAAAGTGCACCATGAGATATTGTTGCTAGGTAACAGTTATGAAATTCCCCAGAGTACATTTTAAACCTAAAAAATAGCCAAACTTTAATTTACAGTTTTGTTAAAAAAGAAAAAAAAAAATCAATGATCTGAACTGTACTTTAGTTAAATGAGTAGTAGCACTTTAAGATTCAGACCTGGTTCAGATCTAGTTCAGCCTTCATTTAGTCCTGATTTAGTCCTGGTTTAGTCTTGATTTAGCTCTGGTTTAGTCCTTGTTCAGTCCTGGTTTAGTCCAGGCTTCTAGACATGGGTCTAATGAGGTCCCTGGGGGTTCTCAAGTCTCAGCAGCTGCTCACGAAGTGTTCACTGCCTCAGCACAAGTCTGAGGCCAAAGACCAGACCAGGACCAGAGACCAGAGACCAGAAACCAGAGATCAGAGACCAGGGACCAGGACTACACCAGAGATCAGAGACCAGGCCAGAACCAGACCAGAGACCATCCAAAAGACCAGAGACCAGAGAGCCCCCCCTGCGGCTCATGCTCAGTCCTAAAACTAGAACTTCCTTTTGTTTTTGTAAAAAGTTTGTGTGAATGGTGTTGGTGATGTTGGTGGTGCTGGTGATAGTGTTTGTGATGGTGATGGTGTTGGTGATGCTGATGGTGTTGGTGATGGTGTTAGATGGTGTTGTTGATGGTGTTGGTGATGCTGATGGTGTTGGTGATGGTGTTAGATGGTGTTGGTGATGTTGGTGGTGATGGTGTTGGTGATGCTGATGGTGCTGGTGATGCTGATGGTGTTGGTGATAGTGTTTGTGATGGTGATGGTGTTGGTGATGGTGTTAGATGGTGTTGGTGATGGTGTTGGTGATGGTGTTGTTGATGGTGTTGGTGATGGTGTTAGATGGTGTTGGTGATGGTGATGCTGATGGTGTTGGTGATGGTGTTGGTGATGGTGTTAGATGTTGTTGGTGATGGTGTTGGTGATGTTGTCGGTGATGGTGTTGGTGATGTTTTTGGTGATGGTGTTGGTGATGGTGTTGGTGATAGTGATGTTGTTGGTGATGGTGTTGGTGATGGTGATGGTGATGTGTGTTGGGTGTTGGTGATGTTGTTGGTGATGGTGATAGTGATGGTGTTGGTGATAGTGATGGTGTTGGTGATGGTGATTGTGTTGGTGATGGTGTTAGGGTTATAGTCATGGTGGTGATGGTGTTGGTGATGATGGTGTTGGTGATGGTGTTGGTGATGGTGTTGGTGTTGCTGATGGTGTTGCTGATGGTGTTGGTGTTGCTGATGGTGTTGGTGATGCTGATGGTGTTGGTGATGGTGTTGGTGATGGTGTTAGATGGTGTTGGTGATGGTGTTGGTGATGGTGTTTGTGATGGTGTTGTTGATGGTGTTGGTGTTGGTGATGGTGTTAGATGGTGTTGGTGATGGTGTTGCTGATGGTGTTGGTGTTGGTGATGCTGATGGTGTTGGTGATGGTGTTGGTGATGGTGTTGGTGATGGTGTTGGTGATGCTGATGGTGATGCTGATGGTGTTGGTGATGGTGTTGGTGATGGTGTTTGTGATGGTGTTGTTGATGGTGTTGGTGTTGGTGATGGTGTTAGATGGTGTTTGTGATGGTGTTGTTGATGGTGTTGGTGTTGGTGATGTTGTTGGTGATGGTGATAGTGATGTTGTTGGTGATAGTGATGTTGGTGATGGTGATTGTGTTGGTGATGGTGTTAGGGTTATAGTCATGGTGGTGATGGTGTTGGTGATGATGGTGTTGGTGATGGTGATGGTGTTGGTGATGGTGTTGCTGATGGTGTTGGTGTTGGTGATGCTGATGGTGTTGGTGATGGTGTTAGATGGTGTTGGTGATGGTGTTGGTGATGGTGTTGGTGATGCTGATGGTGTTGGTGATGGTGTTGGTGATGGTGTTAGATGGTGTTGGTGATGGTGTTAGATGGTGTTGGTGATGGTGTTGGTGATGGTGATGGTGTTGGTGATAGTGATGGTGTTGGTGATGGCGATTGTGTTGGTGATGGTGTTAGATGGTGTTGGGGATGGTGTTGGTGATGGTGTTGGTGATGCTGATGGTGTTGGTGATGGTGTTAGATGGTGTTGGTGATAGTGATGGCGATTGTGTTGGTGATGGTGTTAGATGGTGTTGGTGATGCTGATGGTGTTGGTGATGTGTTGGTGATGGTGTTAGATGGTGTTGGTGATGGTGTTTGTGATGGTGTTGTTGATGGTGTTGGTGATGGTGTTAGATGGTGTTGGTGATGGTGTTGGTGATGGTGATGGTGTTGGTGATAGTGATGGTGTTGGTGATAGTGATGGCGATTGTGTTGGTGATGGTGTTAGATGGTGTTGGTGATGCTGATGGTGTTGGTGATGTGTTGGTGATGGTGTTAGATGGTGTTGGTGATGGTGTTTGTGATGGTGTTGTTGATGGTGTTGGTGATGGTGTTAGATGGTGTTGGTGATGGTGTTTGTGATGGTGTTGGTGATGTTGTTGGTGATGGTGATATTGATGGTGTTGGTGATAGTGATGTTGGTGATGGTGATTGTGTTGGTGATGGTGTTAGGGTTATAGTCATGGTGGTGATGGTGTTGGTGATGATGGTGTTGGTGATGGTGTTGCTGATGGTGTTGGTGTTGGTGATGCTGATGGTGTTAGATGGTGTTGGTGATGGTGTTGTTGATGGTGTTGGTGTTGGTGATGCTGATGGTGTTGGTGATGCTGATGGTGTTGGTGATGGTGTTAGATGGTCTTGGTGATGGTGTTAGTGATGATGATGGTGTTGGTGATGGTGTTGCTGATGGTGTTGGTGATGGTGTTGCTGATGGTGTTGCTGATGGTGTTGGTGATGGTGTTTGTGACGGTGTTGTTGATGGTGTTGGTGTTGCTGATGGTGTTGGTGATGGTGTTGGTGATGGTGTTAGATGGTGTTGTTGAAGGTGTTGGTGATGCTGATGGTGTTTGTGATGGTGTTGGTGATGGTGTTAGATGTGTTGGTGATGGTGTTTGTGATGGTGTTGTTGATGGTGTTGGTGTTGGTGTTGCTGATGGTGTTGGTGATGATGTTGGTGGACTGTTTGAATGTCTCTCCTTCAGGACAGAAAACAAGAAATAAATGATATAAATAGAAGTGAAACATCTCTGGGCCGTAATCCTGTGACGGGCAGGACTCATTTTACCAAAACTCTCATTTTTTTTTTTTTAAATACCAAATGTTTATTGGTTTTTGGCATAACAAATAAACAATATACAACCAACCATAACAGACAAAAATTAAATAAATGAAAGATTAGTGCCCATCCATCTGTAGAAACCATATTAAACTTAGACAAATTTAACAAAACTCTCATATTTAAGATTTGGCTAAAAATGTTTTTTAGGTTCCAAATTTTACTTCCTGGTTGTAATCATGACATCATGGTAGGGAATTTCATAACTGTTACATAGAAACCATGTGGTACACTGGTCCAAAACTCCTCTAATGTCACAGAGATTATTATGTGACAAAAAAAACTTTCAGAGTAGAGCCACTGCTCCTCCACGTTGAGAGGAGCCAGCTGAGGTGGCTCGGGCATCTCTTCCACATGTCCCATCAGAAGGAAGACCCAGGACACGCTGGAGGGACTATGTCTCTCGACTGGCCTGGGAACGCCAGTGTCCAGGGTGGAGGAAGTCTGGGAGTCTCTGGGAGAAAATGGATGGATGGAAGAACTTTATTTTGTTGAAATCATGTTTAAAGTCTCATAAAAAATTAGTTTTTTGTGTAAATTGTGGCAGTCTGATGTCATGAGTGATGTCATCAGTGTGATGTCATCAGTGTGATGTCATCAGCGTGATGTCATCAGTGGGACTCTCTGAAATAGAACGCTCTACTTCCTGTCATTTTCAACATGTTTTTAATTTTGCTTCATAAACTGCTTCTTGATTTGTGTAAAACTATAATTTATATTTAGAACAGATTTTATCACAAAATGAAGCAAAATTAGAAAATCATCAGAGCGAATCAAACACACTTTAACATCATGAGTTTAAGTTTGACGTTTCCGCTTTTAAAATTGCAGAAACTTTGCCTCAGAAGTCCATGAGCTCAGAGCAGATGTTCAAACAGGTCAGAGTCTGAAAACAGCTCAGTGAAATATTCATGTTTCCGTGGCGTTAGCATCATTAGCATCAGTGGCATTAGCATTAGCGTCTTGTTTTGATCGAGTTTGCGGCGTTGTTCATGTGAATATTCAAAACTTTAGTGTGTTTGTGTCGGATCATTTTCATTTTCATGAATTTAAACAAAGACTGGACCTAAATATAAGACCCACATGGACCACCGAGTCTCAGAATTCAGACCAAGCGACCAGAATCCAGTCTAAACCTGGTTTACTCCAGGACTAAACCAGGTCCAAATCAGGTCTAAACCAGGACTAAACCAGTCTAAATCAGGTCTAAACTGGGTCTGAACCAGGTTTAAATCAAATCTAAACTAGGACTAAACCAGGTCTAACACAGGACCCGGAGGATGGAGCGAGGTGGGGAAGATTCAAACCAAATGAACCATGTTTTATTGGTAACAATCCTATTGGCTGCTTCTGTTTTGCAGTGATCCTATTGGCCGTCCTGTCGCTGGGTGTGAGCTCTCAGCCAATCACAGACAGCCAGCGTTTGTTCACGATCGCCGTCAGCCGCGTCCAGCACCTGCACGTCCTCGCACAGAGATACTTCGGAAGCTTTGTATGTACAAAATACTCTCGATATTCTCATATACTCTCCTATGTATGTATGTATGTATGTATATATATATATATATATATATATATATATATATATATATATATATATACATACATACATATATATTGCAAGTCGAGTTTTCATGTTGTATTGAGTTCTGTCTATGTGCTGATGTCGCGGATGTGTTTTTCCCCACAGGAACATGGTCTGGGGTTATTTCTTTTTTTCTCCTCCTCCTGTCTGTATGTTCTGCTGCATTGTTTTCTTTCTCTTAACTTCCTGTCTCCCGGTCCATGTGTAGCACCTCCCTATATTGTCATATTGTCATGTCGTATTGTCGTGTTGTCGTGTTGTCATGTTGTCATGTCATGTTGTCGTATTGTTGTGTTGTTGTATTGTCGTGTCATGTTGTCGTGTTGTCATGTCATGTTGTCGTATTGTCGTGTTGTCGTATTATCATGTTGTCATGTTGTCGTATTGTCGTGTTGTCATGTTGTCATATTGTCATGTTGTTGTGTGTTTGTAATGTAACGGAGTGACATGTCCCATTTTGTTTCCGTTGTATGTCTAGTACATGTGAAGAAACTGACAAATAAAAAGCATTCTGATTCTGATGTATATAGTGTAAATAAAGTGCATATATATAAATGTGTTTATATAGTGTATATAACGTACATATATAAATGTGTTTATATAGTGTATATAACATACATATATAAATGTGTTTATATAGTGTATATAACGTACATATATACGTCCGTATGTTTGTTACAGGAGAGTTCTCTGGGTCCTGACGAGAAGCGGCAGCTCAATAAGATTTTTCTGCAGGATTTTTGTAACTCTGATTATATCATCAGCCCCATCGACAAACACGAGACGCAGCGCAGCTCTGTGAGTATTTATACTACTACTACTACTACTACTACTACTACTACTACTACTACTACTGCTACTAGCAGCTCTAGAGCAGCTCTAAATCTGATGGGCGTAAACGCTTGTTCAAAGAGAAACATTTTTAGTCGTTTTTTAAAAGCATCTACACGATCTAGAGAGTGTAGGTAAGGAGGCAGTTCATTCCATTCTTAAGTACACTGGACCCGTTTACGCACATAGAGACGTGCACGCAGATGAGGAGAGAGAAATTCAGATGCCCTCCCTGAGAAGGCAAAAGGAGCGAGGGAGGGATACGTGGATCAGCGGCCAGGGGACGAGCGCTTCGGCAGGTAGAACACAGATATAGCATGAAACACATCAGACACATCAGGTGCTTCTGCTAATAGAAGTCCACGAGCTGGAAGGAAGGAGGCCGAGGACTAGTGAGTGTGAGAACCACTGTCCAGGATGAAACATTCAAGCTCCATAAGTACATCAAGGACAAGGCTCCAACAGATGACGTACTCAGAGAATGTCTCAGACAGTAGAGTTCAGAGGAAGAGGTGCTGGAGGGACCATCAGGACAAGCCCCTACATGGGGCGTACCACCAGAACAGAACTGAAGTGACTGAGATCAAGAAAGGACAACCAGAGAGGACTGAAGGACAACCAGAAAGGGCTGAAAGACACACAGAGAGGGCTGAAGGACAACCAGAGAGGACTGAAGGACACACGAAGAGGACTGAAGGACAACTAGAGAGGACTGAAGGACACACGGAGAGGACTGAAGGACACACGGACAGGACTGAAGGACAACTAGAGAGGACTGAAGGACACACGGAGAGGACTGAAGGACAACCAGAGAGGACTGAAGGACAACCAGAGAGGACTGAAGGACACACGGAGAGGACTGAAGGACAACCAGAGAGGACTGAAGGACACACGGAGAGGACTGAAGGACAACCAGAGAGGACTGAAGGACACACGGAGAGGGCTGAAGGACACACGGAGAGGACTGAAGGACACAGAGAGGACTGAAGGACACATGGAGAGGACTGAAGGACACATGGAGAGGACTGAAGGACACACGGAGAGGACTGAAGGACAACCAGAGAGGACTGAAGGACACACGAAGAGGACTGAAGGACAACTAGAGAGGACTGAAGGACACACGGAGAGGACTGAAGGACACACGGAGAGGACTGAAGGACAACTAGAGAGGACTGAAGGACACATGGAGAGGACTGAAGGACAACCAGAGAGGACTGAAGGACAACCAGAGAGGACTGAAGGACACACGGAAAGGACTGAAGGACAACCAGAGAGGACTGAAGGACACACGGAGAGGACTGAAGGACAACCACAGAGGACTGAAGGACACACAGAGAGGACTGAAGGACAACCAGAGAGGACTGAAGGACACACAGAGAGGGCTGAAAGACACACAGAGAGGACTGAAGGACAACCAGAGAGGACTGAAGGACACACGGAGAGGGCTGAAGGACACACGGAGAGGACTGAAGGACACAGAGAGGACTGAAGGACACATGGAGAGGACTGAAGGACACATGGAGAGGACTGAAGGACACACGGAGAGGACTGAAGGACAACCAGAGAGGACTGAAGGACACACAGAGAGGGCTGAAGGACAACCAGAGAGGACTGAAGGACACACGGAGAGGACTGAAGGACAACCAGAGAGGACTGAAGGACACACGGAGAGGACTGAAGGACAACCAGAGAGGACTGAAGGACACACGGAGAGGACTGAAGGACACACGGAGAGGACTGAAGGACACAGAGAGAGGGCTGAAGGACAACCAGAGAGGACTGAAGGACAACCAGAGAGGACTGAAGGACACACGGAGAGGACTGAAGGACAACCAGAGAGGACTGAAGGACACACGGAGAGGACTGAAGGACACAGAGAGAGGGCTGAAGGACAACCAGAGAGGACTGAAGGACAACCAGAGAGGGCTGAAGACTGAAGGCACTCAGGGCTGTAAACCCCAAACTGGAGGAGGTTACAGCAGATCTAGGAGAAACATCAGACATCTCAGTCCAGAAAAGTGCAGTACAGGAACAGCAAAGATACTGCTGAAACCTGAAGCTCCCAGGCCTCTGGAGAGGACCCGAGCTGGTGTTGGTCTGTATCATCTAGTGGCGTTTTGTGTGTGTGTGTGTGTGTGTGTGTGTGTGTATATATTTGTGAATATTTATATTCTACAGGTTCTGGAGCTGTTGTTGGTCTCGTATCGTTTGGTGGAGTCCTGGGAGGTTCCGTCTCGGTCGCTCGCGGTTTTGTCCAGAGACCAGATCTCAGCCAAACTGTCTGAGCTCAAGACCGGCCTCCAGCTGCTCATCCGGGTGAGACCGGGACCTGGGTTAGACCTGGGTTAGACCTGGGTTAGACCTGGGTTAGACCTGGTTTAGTCTTGGGTTAGACTTGGTAGACCACAGGGCGGGCATCTGGCACACAGGGACACGTGTTTGATTTCATTGTGGTCTTTTGATTCATTGAATGATAAAGTTTTCTGAATGAACTGGTATGGGTGTCATGTGATTGCAGACCAATCAGGAGCCAGCGTTTGTGGAGGGGGGCGTGGCCTTGGGTCCATTTGAGGATTACGACCAAAGACTGTCCCCGGACCAAAACCTGAGGAGGAACTACGAGCTGCTGGCCTGTTTCAGGAAGGACATGCACAAGGTAAAAACACACACAGGCTAGTTCCTAATACATCAAATTAGCCTCTTAGCTTAGAGGACAGAGCAGAGGACGGAGCAGGGGACAGAGGACAGAGCAGGGGACAGAGCAGAGGACAGAGGACAGAACAGGGGACAGAACAGAGGACAGAGCAGGGGACAGAACAGAGGACAGAGCAGGGGACAGAACAGGGGACAGAGCAGGGGACGGAGCAGGGGACAGAGGACAGAGCAGGGGACAGAGCAGAGGACAGAGGACAGAACAGGGGACAGAACAGAGGACAGAGCAGAGGACAGAACAGAGGACAGAGCAGGGGACAGAACAGGGGACAGAGCAGAGGACAGAGCAGAGGACAGAACAGAGGACAGAGGACAGAACAGGGGACAGAACAGAGGACAGAGCAGAGGACAGAGCAGAGGACAGAACAGGGGACAGAACAGAGGACAGAGCAGAGGACAGAACAGAGGACAGAGGACAGAACAGGGGACAGAACAGAGGACAGAGCAGAGGACAGAGCAGAGGACAGAACAGGGGACAGAACAGAGGAGAGAGCAGAGGACAGAGCAGAGGACAGAGCAGGGGACAGAGCAGAGGAGAGAGCAGAGGACAGAGGACAGAGCAGAGGACAGAACAGAGGACAGAGCAGGGGACAGAACAGAGGACAGAGCAGGGGACAGAACAGAGGACAGAGCAGGGGACAGAACAGGGGACAGAGCAGAGGACAGAGCAGGGGACAGAGGACAGAACAGGGGACAGAGCAGAGGACAGAGCAGAGGAGAGAGCAGAGGACAGAGGACAGAGCAGAGGACAGAACAGAGGACAGAGCAGAGGACAGAGCAGAGGAGAGAACAGAGGACAGAGCAGAGGACAGAGCAGGGGACAGAGCAGGGGACAGAA
The DNA here is from genome assembly GCA_029959045.1 of Taenioides sp. WSHXM2023. NCBI lineage: Eukaryota > Metazoa > Chordata > Actinopteri > Gobiiformes > Gobiidae > Taenioides > Taenioides sp. WSHXM2023. Next base: position 30,215,444 of record CM057101.1, on the reverse strand, counting down.
CAGGGGACAGAGCAGAGGACAGAGCAGAGGACAGAGCAGGGGACAGAGGACAGAACAGGGGACAGAGCAGAGGACAGAGCAGAGGAGAGAGCAGAGGACAGAGGACAGAGCAGAGGACAGAACAGAGGACAGAGCAGAGGACAGAGCAGAGGAGAGAACAGAGGACAGAGCAGAGGACAGAACAGAGGACAGAGCAGGGGACAGAACAGGGGACAGAGCAGAGGACAGAGCAGGGGACAGAGGACAGAGCAGGGGACAGAGCAGAGGACAGAGGACAGAACAGGGGACAGAACAGAGGACAGAGCAGAGGACAGAACAGAGGACAGAGGACAGAACAGGGGACAGAACAGAGGACAGAGCAGAGGACAGAACAGAGGACAGAGCAGAGGACAGAACAGAGGACAGAGCAGAGGACAGAACAGAGGACAGAGCAGGGAACAGACCAGAGGACAGAGCAGGGGACAGAACAGAGGACAGAGCAGGGGACAGAACAGGGGACAGAGCAGAGGACAGAGCAGGGGACAGAGGACAGAGCAGGGGACAAAGCAGAGGACAGAGCAGAGGACAGAGCAGGGGACAGAGGACAGAGCAGAGGACAGGGCAGGGGACAGAACAGGACACAGTCTGGGTTTATTGTATTATTGTCTCTCAGGCCGTAAACACTCGAGTCTTTTACGAACGTTGTCCTGATGAAATCTTTTAAACCAGAGCAGCAGAGGAAAATGAGGAGCACTTTTGAGTAAACAGTTGTAGGGTCGCGTGTCGTCTCTGTTGTTCCCACTGGTGGTTAAGATGGTCATTTTCTCCAAACACAGCTGAAGCTCCGTCTCCTCTCGGCCCAGGACCCCGTGATGTAAAGGAGTTAGGAGTTAGGGGCTAGGAGCTATAATTTGATTTCAGAACTAGTCACACAAAAACACAAACAGGCAGAGGCAAAAAAAAAAAAAAAAAAAAAGTGAATATGCTCATCTGAGGATCTGTTCTTTTTTTCTGCCCTCTGGTGTTCAGTTCTGCCCTCTGCTGTTCAGTTTGGGGCTGTGTCCCCTTAAATCTGCATTGTCTCTTTTAAAAATCACGTTTTATGTTTGATTTGAGTTTTTATTAAACATGAGGACACAGGTGAAGTGTGTGTTCTGTGTGTGTGTGCGAATCTGCTCTTTCTGAACCTTGTGTGTTTCAGGTGGAGACTTACCTGACAGTCGCCATGTGTCGCCTCTCACCTGAGGCAAACTGCACGCTGTAGCCCCGCCCCTACCCCCACCTCTGGAGTGTAGCCCCGCCCCTGAGCTGTTAAAATCTTAAATAAAGTTTATGTTGCATTGAATCTTTGATTTGACTTCCACCTCCTCTGCCCACAGACTCAGAACTCAAACTTTTAGTGTTGAATATTTTTATTGTTTATTTTGAGTAAAAAGATAAAAAAAGATTTCACAGAACGTCGTCGCTGTCGTTTGTCTGGAGCTGAGTGTCGTCTGCGTCGGCCATCTCCTCTGGCCCTGAAACAAACAAAACTAAAATAAACCCACAGTATTCAGAACAAAAAGAGCCACACATTATTCAAAACAAACAAATCCACGTTATTCATAACTGTAAAACACAAACAAATTCAAACTAAAATAAAGCCACAGTAAAAACAAAACAACTACACATTACACACGGTCCCAATCCCTGTCTCGGTCTCAGTCCCTGTCTCAGTCTCAATCCCAGTCTTGGTCTCGGTCCCGGGCCTCAGTCCCGCGTCGGTACCTTCGTCGTCGGGGAGGTAGCGTTTGTCGATGGCCTCTTTGATCTGGTTGTTGGCTCCTTTGGGGTCCAGGTCCATGGCCCAGCTGAAGTTCATCAGAGCCAGGTGTGTCTGCCCCAGCTTCTTATACACCTGCCATGACAGGGACGACAGGTAAGAGGACAGGGAAGAGGACAGGTGAGAGATGGGGGGCGGGGCTTACCTTTCCGATGAGGAAATAAACGAGAGATTCTTTGGGAACGATCTGCTTCAGCTCCTCCAGCTCCTGAAGCGCCGCCTGAGATGACATTATATAATATTTTATTTATCTAGAATCTGTATCACAGGGTTTATACGTCCTGACACACATGTATATTATTATATATGTTCCATTATCTAGAATCAGCAGATCATCACAGAGCCTCAGACAAAAGATGAGTAAAAATCAGATCACGTGTCAGTGGAACCACCTTAGGGTCTCACATGTGAGAAAAGTATTCAGCACAAGTACTACAAGTACTACAGGTACTACAGGTACTACAGGTACTACTGATACTACAGGTACTACTGATACTACAGGTACTACTGATACTACAGGTCCTCAAACTCACAGATACACAATACTCTTAACATACAGTCCCCACCAAAAGTATTGGAACATCAAGGCAAATTCTTATTTTTGTTGTTCACTGAAGACATTTGGGTTCACGATTAAAAGAGGAGTGCGAGACAAGAGGTCAGAATGTCGGCTTTTATTCCTTGGTATTCACATCTACATGTGTTAAACAAGGGTTAGGGTTTACCTAGGTTTAAACCCAGCCATTTTTCAAGTGGGCAAAACTACTGGAACATGTGACTGTCCGATATTTCTCCTTGACCAGGTGTTGCCTTTAAGGTTGATTGTTCAAGCATCAAATGGCTCTGCAGGACTCTACTTTAAAGAGCATAAACCAAAATGAAGACCAGAGAGTCTACGGGAGAAAAGCCATTTTGAAACCGAGTAAAGAAGGAAAATCAATCAGAGCCATTGGACAAACACTGGACATAACAAACCAGCAAAAGAAAGAAACTCCTGGTGTTCTGAGTAACAGACGCCGAACGGGTCAGCCAAGGAAAACAGTTGATGACAGAAATATTGTGTGAGCTGTGAAGAAACCCCCCAAAACAGCAAGTCAAATCATCAACGACCTCCACAGTTCAGGGGTGGAGGTCACAATCCACTGTTTGAAGAAGATTCCGAGAGCAGAAGTATAAAGGCCATACCACAAGATGCAAACCTCTCATCAGCAGGAAGAATCAGAAAGTCTGATTGGAATTTGCAAAGAAGAACAGAGATGAGCCGCACAAGTTCTGGAGCACAATCCTCTGGACTGATGAGATCAAGATGAATCTCTACCAAAGTGAGGGAAAGGCCAAAGTGTGGAGGAGCAAAGGAACTGCTCATGATCTGAAGCACAAGTTCATCTGTGGAGCACGGTGGAGGTCATGTCATGGCCGCTTCTGGAACAGGCTCAGTAATTTTTATTGATGATGTAACTGATGATGGAAGCAGATGAATGAATTCAGAAGTGAACAGAAATATTTTGGCTGCCAATGTCCGGAGAAATGTGTCCAAACTAATTGGGAGGAATTTTATCATGCAGCAGGACAATGACCCTAAGCACTGCCAACAAAACCCGCAAGACCCGCTGCAGTTCGCGTATCGGCCTGGCATCGGAGTGGAGGACGCCATCATCTCTCTGATGCACCGCTCACTGTCCCATCTGGAGAGGCCCGGCAGCACTGTGAGAATCTTGTTCTTTGACTTCTCCAGTGCTTTCAACACCATCCAGCCGCTGCTCCTGAGGGACAAGCTGGAGTGGGCAGGAGTGGACTGTGACCTGGCTGAGTGGATCCTGGACTACCTCACAAACCGGCCCCAGTTTGTGAGAGCCCAGGACTGTGTGTCTGACCTCATGACCTGCAGTGTGGGGGCACCCCAGGGCACTGTCCTCGCGCCCTTCCTCTTCACACTCTACACTGCAGACTTCAGACACAACACGGACAGCTGCGTCCTGCAGAAGTTCTCCGATGACTCCGCCATCATCGGTCTCATCACGGACGATGACGACGCGGAGTACAGAGGAGTAACGCAGGACTTTGTGGACTGGTGTCATGGGAACCATCTTCTCATCAACGCGGGGAAGACCAAGGAGATGGTGGTGGACTTCCGCAGACGCCACTCTACTGCCCCCTCACCAGTGAACATCCAGGGAAGAGACATTGAGAGAGTGGACTCTTACAAGTACCTGGGTGTGCATCTGAACAATAAACTGGACTGGACTCACAACACAGATGCACTGTACAGGAAGGGCCAGAGTCGGCTCTATCTCCTGAGGAGACTGCGGTCCTTTGGAGTGAGAGGGCCACTCCTGAGGACCTTCTATGACTCTGTGGTGGCATCAGCCATCCTGTATGGTGTGGTCTGCTGGAGCAGCAGCGTCACAGAGAGGGAGAAGAAGAAACTGGACAAGATCATCAAGAAGTCCAGCTCAGTCCTGGGCTGTCCTCTGGACTCGGTGCAGCAGGTGGGGGACAAGAGGGTCCTGGCTAAACTCATGTCTATGCTGGACCATGAGTGTCACCCCCTGCAGGACGCCCTGTCTGCTCTGGAGAGCAGCATCAGTGACAGACTGATTCACCCTCGCTGTGTAAAGGAGAGATTTCGCAGGTCTTTCCTTCCTGCTGCTGTCAGACTGTACAATGATCAATGCTAGTCATGTGTCATCTCCATAGCAACCATGTGTAATCTCCATAGTAATAATAACAATGTGCAATATTATTTAAAGTCACTTTACCTGCTATTATTTATTTACCCACCACTGTCCATCACTGCACTGTACACAATCATCTCAGAATCAAAAACACTTATTGTGCAATGTTCCTGTGCCTTTTAGCTTAGCTTACAGTGTTGTGTATTTTAGTTGATTGTAAATACTTATTATTATTATTTATCTTGATTTTGATGCATGCTCTTATTTTCCTACTGTTTCTGTAACTTGCGTTGTGACACTGCAATTTCCCCATTGTGGGACAAATAAAGGATTATCTTATCTTATCTTATCTTAAAACAAAGGACTTCATCAGGGGGAAAAAGTGGAAGGTTTTAGACTGGCCCTGTCAGTCACCTGACCTAAACCTGACAGAACCTGCATTTCACCTCCTGAAGGGAGAAACCCCCCGAAACAAACAAGAACTGAAGGAAGCTGTGGTAAAAGCCTGGAATAGTATCACAAATGAAGAGTGCAACAGTTTGGTGATGTCGATGGGTCAAGGCTTGAGGCAGTTATTGCCACCAAATATTACATTTTATTTACTTTAAGATTTTTTGTTCCTTTACTTTTGCTCACCTAAAAATGCTGTGGTGTAAAACAAACGGTGATATATCCTGAGTTGTTTTAACACATCTAAATGTAAATACCAGGGAATTAAGGCTTCATTCTGAACTCCTGTCTCATACTCTTGTTTTGATCTTCAGCCCAAATGTCTTCAGTGAACAACAAAAATAAGGGAATTTGCCTTTATGTTCCACTTTTGGAGGGGACTGTATAACACTTTTAATAATATATAAGAGACAGAGGCAGTGTCTCAATTCGAGGGCTGCAGCCGGAGGCTGCAGCCCTCGAATTGAGACACTGCCAGAGACAGGTGCTACGCCGCCTCAGAGACAGGTGCTACGCCGCCTCAGAGACAGGTCAAAATGTGATTAGAAATGCTAATTGTCCACCCCAGAAAACCCCCTCAGTAGTATCGCTGTCAGTAGTACTGCAGTAACTTATCGTTGGAGAAGAGGATGGACGTTCAGTGGAATATGCATGGAAGGTTTTTGTTTTTTTGGTAGTAGGAGCAGCAGTAGCAGTAGTAGTAGCAGCAGTAGTAGTAGCAGTAGTAGTAGCAGCAGTAGTAGTAGTACCAGTAGGAGTACCAGTAGGAGTACCAGTAGGAGTACCAGTAGGAGTACCAGTACCAGTAGGAGTACCAGTAGGAGTACCAGTACCAGTAGGAGTACCAGTACCAGTAGGAGTACCTTGTACTTGTCGTTGGAGAAGAGGATGGATGCTCGGTGGAATTTGCACAAAGGGTTTTTGGGGTCGATGCCGATGGCTTTGTTCAAAGTCTCCAGAGCCACGTCTGACCTCTGCAGAGCGTGCTGCACCTGGAACCAGACCAGGACCAGAGTTAAACTGAGCTGAACCGGGACTAGAACCGGGACTAGAACTCGGACCGGACTCACCACTCCGATGTGGCACAGCAGCACTGAGCTCTGGGGGTTGATGCTCAGAGCTTTTTTAAAATGGATTTCGGCCAAATTAAACTTCTCCTGTTTGTAGTAAATCATCCCCAGACCGTACCTGCAAGACAGGTGAAGAGACAGGTGAAAGAGGAGCCAAGAGACAGGTGGAGGAGGAGGAAGAGGAGAAGTGGTAGTGGTAGTGGTAGCAGTAGTAGTAGTAGCAGTAGTAGCAGTACCATGCGTTGTAGTGGCGGTTGTTGACTCTGATGGCGTTCCTGAAACAGGCCAGAGCTCGGTCCAGTTCCTCCGTCAGAACAAACTCGTGTCCCAGCAGCGTGTAGGCGTACGCGAAGCCCGGCTCCACCTTAAGAGACACACATACTGCCTTAAGGAGGAGTACAGGGAAGGGCAGGGACAGTACAGAGAATACGTGCAAACATCTCCCAGCTCCACCTTAAAAAGGAAGGAGTGGGTAAAGAGGAGACGAGGTTCCAAACAGGAAGTGTTCATGGGCGTCACTGGGCTCCACGGACTCTGGCTCCAGTTCAGTTTGTGTGTATAAAGCGTGGCCCCTCTGTCTGTACCTGCTGCTGTCAGGCTCCTCACTCTGACCTTTGACCTTTGACCCTCTACATGACCCTGGGGTTTGGAGTTCAACATTTTGTCCCAAATCCACATCTGAACATTAAGAACGGACCAATCAGACACCTTCTTTCCCTGAGGCCCCTCCCACTAGCGTTAGCAACAGGTTTGATTGACAGCGTTGCTAAGCGCCCGCTCCCTGCCAACCCAGAGGTGTGAGCAGGAGGGGGCGTTACCTTCAACAGTCTCGCTCCTGATTGGTTTTAAGTATAAAACCAAAGATTAAAACCAAAGAACCAAAGAGCCAATCAAAGAGGTGTGTGCGTGTGCAATAGTACTAGTAGTAATAGTGCAGTAGTACTAGTAGTAGTGTGTAGTAGTATGTAGTACCTGTATGGCTCTCTGGAAGAACTTGATGGCAATGTCGTGTTCTCGTTGTAAACTGAAGCAGTTCCCCGCCACACACCAGGTCTGAAAGTCAAGAACAGGTCTGAACCAGGACTAAATGGATATGTGTAAAAATGCAGCCCAGGGAGACAAAGTCCTCGTCCTGTGTCCAGGTGACGTGTAGTGAAAGTGTGAAGTCACAACATGAAGCAGATAACAGTATTTAAAAATATAAAGTAACAGAATGTTTAAAGTTACAACATCATATAAAGTCGTTTTTAATACTGGCCTTTTATTTACAGTTAAACACAGAGACTGCTCAGGTGTCAGGGCTCCTGGGGGAGGAGGAGTCAAACCTGTGGACAGGTGTGTGTGTGTGTGTAGGTGTTACGTGTGTGTGTGTGTAGGTGTTACGTGTGTAGGTGTTACGTGTGTAGGTGTTACGTGTGTAGGTGTTACGTGTGTAGGTGTTACGTGTGTAGGTGTTACGTGTGTAGGTGTGTAGGTGTTACGTGTGTGTGTGTGTGTAGGTGTTACGTGTGTGTGTGTGTAGGTGTTACGTGTGTGTGTGTGTAGGTGTTACGTGTGTGTGTGTGTAGGTGTTACGTGTGTGTGTGTGTGTGTGTGTAGGTGTTACGTGTGTGTGTGTGTGTGTGTGTAGGTGTTACGTGTGTGTGTGTGTGTGTGTGTGTGTAGGTGTTACGTGTGTGTGTGTAGGTGTTACGTGTGTGTGTGTAGGTGTTACGTGTGTGTGTGTTACGTGTGTGTGTGTTACGTGTGTGTGTGTGTGTGTTACGTGTGTGTGTGTGTGGGTGTTACGTGTGTGTGTGTGTAGGTGTTACGTGTGTGTGTGTGTAGGTGTTACGTGTGTGTGTGTGTGTGTGTGTGTAGGTGTTACGTGTGTGTGTGTGTAGGTGTTACGTGTGTGTGTGTGTAGGTGTTACGTGTGTGTGTGTGTGTGTGTGTGTGTGTAGGTGTTACGTGTGTGTGTGTGTGTGTGTGTGTGTGTGTGTGTGTGTGTGTGTGTAGGTGTTACGTGTGTGTGTGTGTAGGTGTTACGTGTGTGTGTGTGTGTGTGTGTGTGTGTAGGTGTTACGTGTGTGTGTGTGTGTGTGTGTGTGTGTGTGTGTGTGTGTGTGTGTAGGTGTTACGTGTGTGTGTGTGTAGGTGTTACGTGTGTGTGTGTGTAGGTGTGTGTGTGTGTGTGTGTAGGTGTTACGTGTGTGTGTGTGTAGGTGTGTGTGTGTGTGTAGGTGTTACGTGTGTGTGTAGGTGTTACGTGTGTGTGTAGGTGTTACGTGTGTGTGTAGGTGTTACGTGTGTGTAGGTGTTACGTGTGTGTAGGTGTTACGTGTGTGTAGGTGTTACGTGTGTGTGTGTGTAGGTGTTACGTGTGTGTGTGTGTAGGTGTTACGTGTGTGTGTGTAGGTGTTACGTGTGTGTGTGTAGGTGTTACGTGTGTGTGTGTAGGTGTTACGTGTGTGTGTGTGTAGGTGTTACGTGTGTGTGTGTAGGTGTTACGTGTGTGTGTGTAGGTGTTACGTGTGTGTGTGTAGGTGTTACGTGTGTGTGTGTGTAGGTGTTACGTGTGTGTGTGTGTAGGTGTTACGTGTGTGTGTGTGTGTGTGTGTAGGTGTTACGTGTGTGTGTGTGTGTGTGTGTAGGTGTTACGTGTGTGTGTGTGTGTGTGTGTGTGTGTGTGTGTGTGTGTAGGTGTTACGTGTGTGTGTGTGTAGGTGTTACGTGTGTGTGTGTGTAGGTGTTACGTGTGTGTGTGTGTAGGTGTTACGTGTGTGTGTGTGTAGGTGTTACGTGTGTGTGTTACGTGTGTGTGTGGGGGTGTTACGTGTGTGTGTGTGTAGGTGTTACGTGTGTGTGTGTGTGTGTGTAGGTGTTACGTGTGTGTGTGTGTAGGTGTTACGTGTGTGTGTGTGTAGGTGTTACGTGTGTGTGTGTGTGTGTGTAGGTGTTACGTGTGTGTGTGTGTGTGTGTGTGTGTGTGTGTGTGTGTGTGTGTGTGTGTGTAGGTGTTACGTGTGTGTGTGTGTAGGTGTTACGTGTGTGTGTGTGTAGGGGTGTGTGTGTGTGTGTGTAGGTGTTACGTGTGTGTGTGTAGGTGTTACGTGTGTGTGTGTAGGTGTTACGTGTGTGTGTGTGTGTGTGTAGGTGTTACGTGTGTGTGTGTGTGTGTGTGTGTAGGTGTTACGTGTGTGTGTGTGTGTGTGTAGGTGTTACGTGTGTGTGTGTGTGTGTAGGTGTTACGTGTGTGTGTGTGTGTGTGTAGGTGTTACGTGTAGGTGTTACGTGTGTGTGTGTGTAGGTGTTACGTGTGTGTGTGTGTAGGTGTTACGTGTGTGTGTGTGTAGGTGTTACGTGTGTGTGTGTGTGTGTAGGTGTTACGTGTGTGTGTGTGTGTGTGTGTAGGTGTTACGTGTAGGTGTTACGTGTGTGTGTAGGTGTTACGTGTAGGTGTTACGTGTGTGTGTAGGTGTTACGTGTAGGTGTTACGTGTGTGTGTGTGTGTGTGTAGGTGTTACGTGTGTGTGTGTGTGTGTAGGTGTTACGTGTGTGTGTGTGTGTGTGTGTGTGTAGGTGTTACGTGTGTGTGTGTGTGTGTAGGTGTTACGTGTGTGTGTGTGTGTGTAGGTGTTACGTGTGTGTGTGTGTGTGTGTAGGTGTTACGTGTGTGTGTGTGTGTGTGTGTGTGTAGGTGTGTGTGTGTGTGTAGGTGTTACGTGTGTGTGTAGGTGTTACGTGTGTGTGTGTGTGTGTAGGTGTTACGTGTGTGTGTGTGTGTGTAGGTGTTACGTGTGTGTGTGTGTGTGTGTAGGTGTTACGTGTGTGTGTGTGTGTGTGTGTGTGTAGGTGTTACGTGTGTGTGTGTGTGTGTAGGTGTTACGTGTGTGTGTGTGTGTGTAGGTGTTACGTGTGTGTGTGTGTGTGTAGGTGTTACGTGTGTGTGTGTGTGTGTGTAGGTGTTACGTGTGTGTGTGTGTGTGTGTGTGTGTAGGTGTGTGTGTGTGTGTAGGTGTTACGTGTGTGTGTGTGTGTGTGTGTGTGTAGGTGTTACGTGTGTGTGTGTGTGTGTGTGTAGGTGTTACGTGTGTGTGTGTGTGTGTGTGTGTAGGTGTTACGTGTGTGTGTGTGTGTGTGTGTGTGTAGGTGTTACGTGTGTGTGTGTGTGTAGGTGTTACGTGTGTGTGTGTGTGTAGGTGTTACGTGTGTGTGTGTGTAGGTGTTACGTGTGTGTGTGTGTAGGTGTTACGTGTGTGTGTGTGTGTGTAGGTGTTACGTGTGTGTGTGTGTGTGTAGGTGTTACGTGTGTGTGTGTGTGTGTGTGTGTGTAGGTGTTACGTGTGTGTGTGTGTGTGTGTAGGTGTTACGTGTGTGTGTGTGTGTGTAGGTGTTACGTGTGTGTGTGTGTGTGTAGGTGTTACGTGTGTGTGTGTGTAGGTGTTACGTGTGTGTGTGTGTAGGTGTTACGTGTGTGTGTGTGTAGGTGTTACGTGTGTGTGTGTGTGTGTGTAGGTGTTACGTGTGTGTGTGTGTGTGTGTGTGTGTGTGTGTGTAGGTGTTACGTGTGTGTGTGTGTAGGTGTTACGTGTGTGTGTGTGTAGGTGTTACGTGTGTGTGTGTGTGTAGGTGTTACGTGTGTGTGTGTGTGTAGGTGTTACGTGTGTGTGTGTGTGTAGGTGTTACGTGTGTGTGTGTGTGTAGGTGTTACGTGTGTGTGTGTGTGTAGGTGTTACGTGTGTGTGTGTGTGTGTTACGTGTGTGTGTGTGTGTGTGTGTGTGTGTGTAGGTGTTACGTGTGTGTGTGTGTGTGTGTTACGTGTGTGTGTGTGTAGGTGTTACGTGTGTGTGTGTGTGTAGGTGTTACGTGTGTGTGTGTGTAGGTGTTACGTGTAGGTGTTACGTGTGTGTGTAGGTGTTACGTGTGTGTGTGTGTAGGTGTTACGTGTGTGTGTGTGTGTGTAGGTGTTACGTGTGTGTGTGTGTGTAGGTGTTACGTGTGTGTGTGTGTGTAGGTGTTACGTGTGTGTGTGTGTAGGTGTTACGTGTGTGTGTGTGTGTAGGTGTTACGTGTGTGTGTGTGTGTGTAGGTGTTACGTGTGTGTGTGTGTGTGTGTTACGTGTGTGTGTGTGTGTGTGTGTTACGTGTGTGTGTGTGTGTGTAGGTGTTACGTGTGTGTGTGTGTAGGTGTTACGTGTGTGTGTGTGTGTGTGTGTGTGTGTAGGTGTTACGTGTGTGTGTGTGTGTGTGTTACGTGTGTGTGTGTGTAGGTGTTACGTGTGTGTGTGTGTGTAGGTGTTACGTGTGTGTGTGTGTAGGTGTTACGTGTGTGTGTGTGTGTAGGTGTTACGTGTAGGTGTTACGTGTGTGTGTGTGTGTGTGTGTAGGTGTTACGTGTAGGTGTTACGTGTGTGTGTGTGTAGGTGTTACGTGTGTGTGTGTGTAGGTGTTACGTGTGTGTGTGTGTGTGTAGGTGTTACGTGTGTGTGTGTGTGTAGGTGTTACGTGTGTGTGTGTGTGTAGGTGTTACGTGTGTGTGTGTGTAGGTGTTACGTGTGTGTGTGTGTGTAGGTGTTACGTGTGTGTGTGTGTGTGTAGGTGTTACGTGTGTGTGTGTGTGTGTGTTACGTGTGTGTGTGTGTGTGTGTGTTACGTGTGTGTGTGTGTGTGTAGGTGTTACGTGTGTGTGTGTGTAGGTGTTACGTGTGTGTGTGTGTGTGTGTGTGTGTGTAGGTGTTACGTGTGTGTGTGTGTGTGTGTTACGTGTGTGTGTGTGTAGGTGTTACGTGTGTGTGTGTGTGTAGGTGTTACGTGTGTGTGTGTGTAGGTGTTACGTGTGTGTGTGTGTGTAGGTGTTACGTGTAGGTGTTACGTGTGTGTGTGTGTGTGTGTGTAGGTGTTACGTGTAGGTGTTACGTGTGTGTGTGTGTAGGTGTTACGTGTGTGTGTGTGTAGGTGTTACGTGTGTGTGTGTGTAGGTGTTACGTGTGTGTGTGTAGGTGTTACGTGTGTGTGTGTAGGTGTTACGCGTGTGTGTGTGTGTAGGTGTGTGTAGGTGTTACGTGTGTGTGTAGGTGTGTGTAGGTGTTACGTGTGTGTGTGTGTGTAGGTGTGTGTAGGTGTTACGTGTGTGTGTGTGTGTAGGTGTGTGTAGGTGTTACGTGTGTGTGTGTGTGTGTGTGTGTGTAGGTGTGTGTAGGTGTTACGTGTGTGTGTAGGTGTTACGTGTAGGTGTTACGTGTGTGTGTGTGTGTAGGTGTTACGTGTAGGTGTTACGTGTGTGTGTGTGTGTGTAGGTGTTACGTGTGTGTGTAGGTGTTACGTGTGTGTGTAGGTGTTACGTGTGTGTGTGTGTAGGTGTTACGTGTGTGTGTGTGTGTAGGTGTGTAGGTGTTACGTGTGTGTGTGTGTGTAGGTGTTACATGTGTGTGTGTGTGTGTGTAGGTGTTACATGTGTGTGTGTGTGTAGGTGTTACATGTGTGTGTGTGTAGGTGTTACGTGTGTGTGTGTGTAGGTGTTACGTGTGTGTGTGTAGGTGTTACGTGTGTGTGTGTTACATGTGTGTGTGTGTTACATGTGTGTGTGTGTGTTACGTGTGTGTGTGTGTGTTACGTGTGTGTGTGTGTTACGTGTGTGTGTGTTACATGTGTGTGTGTGTTACATGTGTGTGTGTGTGTTACATGTGTGTGTGTGTTACATGTGTGTGTGTTACGTGTGTGTGTGTGTTACATGTGTGTGTTACATGTGTGTGTGTGTTACATGTGTGTGTGTTACATGTGTGTGTTACATGTGTGTGTTACATGTGTGTGTGTTACGTGTGTGTGTGTGTGTTACATGTGTGTGTGTGTTACATGTGTGTGTGTGTTACATGTGTGTGTGTTACGTGTGTGTGTGTGTTACATGTGTGTGTGTGTGTGTTACATGTGTGTGTGTTACATTTGTGTTACATGTGTGTGTGTGTTACGTGTGTGTTACGTGTGTGTGTGTGTTACACGTGTGTGTGTGTTACATGTGTGTGTGTGTTACGTGTGTGTGTGTGTTACACGTGTGTGTGTGTTACACGTGTGTGTGTGTTACATGTGTGTGTGTTACATGTGTGTGTGTGTGTTACATGTGTGTGTGTGTGTGTTACGTGTGTGTGTGTTACGTGTGTGCTACGTGTGTGTGTTACATGTGTGTGTGTGTGTTACATGTGTGTGTGTGTTACATGTGTGTGTGTTACGTGTGTGTGTGTGTGTTACATGTGTGTGTGTTACATGTGTGTGTGTGTTACATGTGTGTGTTACATGTGTGTGTGTGTTACATGTGTGTGTGTGTTACATGTGTGTGTGTGTTACATGTGTGTGTTACATGTGTGTGTGTTACGTGTGTGTGTGTGTGTTACATGTGTGTGTGTGTTACATGTGTGTGTGTGTTACATGTGTGTGTGTTACATGTGTGTGTGTGTGTGTTACATGTGTGTGTGTGTGTTACATGTGTGTGTGTTACATTTGTGTTACATGTGTGTGTGTGTTACGTGTGTGTTACGTGTGTGTGTGTGTTACACGTGTGTGTGTGTTACATGTGTGTGTGTGTTACACGTGTGTGTGTGTGTTACACGTGTGTGTGTGTGTTACACGTGTGTGTGTGTTACACGTGTGTGTGTGTTACGTGTGTGTGTGTGTTACACGTGTGTGTGTGTTACATGTGTGTGTGTGTTACATGTGTGTGTGTGTTACATGTGTGTGTGTGTGTTACGTGTGTGTGTGTTACGTGTGTGTTACGTGTGTGTGTTACATGTGTGTGTGTGTGTGTTACGTGTGTGTGTGTGTGTTACATGTGTGTGTGTGTTACATGTGTGTGTGTGTGTGTGTTACATGTGTGTGTGTGTGTGTTACATGTGTGTGTGTGTTACGTGTGTGTGTGTGTGTTACGTGTGTGTGTTACATGTGTGTGTGTGTGTTACATGTGTGTGTGTGTGTGTGTAGGTGTTACGTGTGTGTGTGTGTAGGTGTTACGTGTGTGTGTGTGTAGGTGTTACGTGTGTGTGTGTGTGTGTAGGTGTTACATGTGTGTGTGTGTGTGTAGGTGTTACATGTGTGTGTGTGTGTGTAGGTGTTACATGTGTGTGTGTGTGTGTAGGTGTTACATGTGTGTGTGTGTGTGTAGGTGTTACATGTGTGTGTGTGTAGGTGTTACATGTGTGTGTGTGTGTGTAGGTGTTACATGTGTGTGTGTGTGTGTAGGTGTTACATGTGTGTGTGTGTGTGTGTAGGTGTTACATGTGTGTGTGTGTGTGTAGGTGTTACATGTGTGTGTGTGTGTGTAGGTGTTACATGTGTGTGTGTGTGTGTAGGTGTTACATGTGTGTGTGTAGGTGTTACATGTGTGTGTGTGTGTAGGTGTTACATGTGTGTGTGTGTGTGTGTGTAGGTGTTACGTGTGTGTGTGTAGGTGTGTGTGTGTAGGTGTAGGTGTGTGTGTGTGTAGGTGTGTGTAGGTGTGTGTGTGTGTGTAGGTGTTACCTGTGTGTGTGTGTAGGTGTTACCTGTGTGTGTGTGTAGGTGTTACCTGTGTGTGTGTGTGTGTAGGTGTTACCTGTGTGTGTGTTACCTGTGTGTGTGTGTGGGTGGAGTTACCTGTGGACAGTTGCGGTCCATGTCTGTCATCTCCTTGGACAGAGCGCTCAAGGCCACGTCCTTCTGCAGGTGCCACAGCGTCGTGGAGTAGATCTCCATCCCCTCCTCACGGTACGACTCTATCCTCCGGACCTCCGAGAAGATCTTCTCAGCCTGAGGACACAAGAACAGGACTGAACCAGGACCTCCGAGAAGATCTTCTCAGCCTGAGGACACAAGAACAGGACTGAACCAGTAGTGCTGCTCACATTTAAAGACAGAACTCTGTAGTTCTGTGCGCTTGCCCGCCGAAGCGCCCCGCTCACCTGCCGAGGTTCAGTCTGTGCTCTGAGGTCCCAGTGTCAGTTTGTCAGTACCTCTGCATGCAGTAGTTGCACACCCGCGTGCAGTAGTTCCCTGTGATGGGCCAAACGGCACGTCGACACTTGTGTGGAGTTCAGTAAGTGTCGCATGTGTCTCACTTTTAGAAGTCACGTGATCGATACATCGACTGTCGTTTGGTGTGGCTCATGTCGGGATCGCTGAGGCGGCTCGTGTAGAGCGAAACGGGAGCGCTGCGGCGGCTCGTGTAGAGCGAAACGGGATTGTAGTGGAGCTCACTACAGGTTTACTCAAAGAACTGTAGTATTTTACTCTTATTTTACCATCATTTTCACAAGCATTCATCTCTTCATGTATTATGTATATTCCTGCTTTACTGTCCAATAGGCTGTGATTTGAGACGGCATCACCTTCTTGGTCAGTTCTTTCATGTGTTGGATCTCAGAGCATCACAGACGAGTGTTTGTGTCTGAAAAGTCCTGCTCTTTCTCAAAGCTTCAGTTCATTTTTTTAAACCACCAGATGGCGCTATAGAACGCACCAACAGGGTGTCAACAGTGTTGGAAATGTGCTACACACACCCCGAGGCCTCATCTACTAGTTCCCTGTGTGCAGTACTTCCTCTGTGCCAAGTACTTCCTCTGTGCCAAGTACTTCCTCCTGTGCGCAGTACTTCCCCCTGTGCGCAGTACTTCCCCCTGTGCGCAGTACTTCCCCCTGTGCGCAGTAGTCATTACAGATGCAACGATACAGTTTTCCCACGATTCAATATGTATCTTGACATCGATTCAATTTCGATAAGTTTTAAGATGTGGGGAAAAAAAAAAAAAAAAAAAAAAAAAAGAGTCAAGTAATTTTTTCTGCTAATGAGTATAATATGAGTTAGTAGGGGAGTTAAACTACACCCACAGTTGAACTGTAGGGGAGTGACACTATCAGACTTCCTGGTTGATGATGATTTGATGATTTTGTTTCTTTTCCCGAGTCCGTCTCTCCTCTCCCTGCATTCACACAGGAGATGGTTTCTTTTCTTTTCCTCCTCTCTTCTCTCTGTCAGACTCACACAGGCTCCTGTGTCGGTGCTGCTCTGCCTCGTCTCCAGCAGCAGCAGAGACGAACAGCAGCTCCTCCCACATGGCCCTGCTCTTTTTACAAACACTGCGCTCGCCCATCCTCTTTCTAACACTCAAACTGTGTTATATTACACAGAAATGTCTCAACAGAGTAAAACTTATGAGTCTAGGAAAAAGATGGCGTATATCGTGAGTTGCGTCGCGTGTGCGTATAAGAGTGCATTCGATTAAACAACAACAAAAGAAAAAAAAAGAACAAAAATAATTTGAAAGTATTTAAAAGTTCATATCTTTCTCATTTACAGGTCTATCGACCTAAAATAAAAAGTGTCTGAAAGATCAAACCCTCGTCTGTTAGAATATTTCAGCTGGAAGTCCCTGCGGAGCAGTTTCCTGCTGCACCTGAGGACGCCGCCGCCATAACCGTTTCCCTTTAGGACGCCGCCGTAACCGTTTCCCTTTAGGACGCCGCCGTAACCGTTTCCCTTTAGGGCGCCGCCGTAACCGTTTCCCTTTAGGGCGCCGCCGTAACCGTTTCCCTTTAGGACGCCGCCGTAACCGTTTCCCTTTAGGACGCCGCCGTAACCGTTTCCCTTTAGGACGCCGCCGTAACCGTTTCCCTTTGGACCAAAATAAACAACACACAGAGCGCACGAAGGGACCCGTGCACATCAACCAGACACGTATATCGAATTGTGACACCAGTATCGAATGATTCGATATTGCATCTAATATTGTTGTGTGCGCAGTAGTTACAAACCTGTGTGTAGTCGGCCAGTTCAAAGTGCGCCCTCCCGATGGTGCAGAGGACCCACCCGGTGGCGTAGTGGTGAGGGGGCAGAGAGGACAGCACACTGATGGCCTCTTTACAGCTGTAGGAGCAGAGCAACAGGAACGCCCGACCCATGTCCCTCAGGATGCTCATGATGCTGTCTGAAACACATGTTTAACACAGACACGTCTGAAAAACAACACACACAAAAACATTTAAGTGTGGTAGGTGGTGTGGTAGGTTTGGCGGTACCTGCGGTGGCCCTGGCGTGTGTTGGGACCTTACAGTCCCCGCTGAGGCCAGTCTCCAGCCGCATGATGTCCAGGCTGTCGTTGAGGTTGGAGTTGGACGTGCTTTTGTTGGTTTTACATTTGGTTTTTCTGTTCGGGATTTTAGTTGGAAACTTCATTTTCAGCTTTTTACTGTTTTCCTGCAAAACAAACACATCAGATGCCCTCTCATCTTTCCGTGTGTCAGATGCCCTCCTCGTGCCCCAGATGTCCTCCCATACCTTGGCGGTGGAGCTGGCGCTGGTGAAGAGTCTGGAGCTTCGTCGGGGTTGGACGTTGGGTGGTCCAGCGGGACTCAGGACCTGAGGGGACGCACTGTGGACAGGTCAGAGGTCAGACACATTACTGAGGGGGGCGCTCTGCAGTGATTGGTTGAAGTAGTGTGTGGGTGGGGTTACCTGTGTGGGGGTGGAGTTATGGACATGTGGGCGGGGTTACCTGGTGTGGGGGGCGGTGCTCTGCAGTGATTGGTTGAAGGGGATGGGGAGCACTTCTCGGCTGTTTCCGCTCTGAGAGAAAACCTTGGGCTGGTTTATCCTCGACACGGCCTAAAGACAAAGAGACTTTTAAGAGGCGGCATGGAATTTAAAAACACAATGGAGCACACAGAGAGAGTCCTATATTACTCAAACTTGAGTCATTACTTTTGGTTTGGTTAATGTGAGCACCGGGCTGTTTATGGAGTTATATTAAAGTGTACCATCTTGCTGTGAGTGTGGTGGGTACCATCTTGCTGTGAGTGTGGTGGGTACCATCTTGCTGTGAGTGTGGTGGGTACCTTCTTGCTGTGAGTGTGGTGGGTACCTTCTTGTTGGGGGCGCCGGGCTGAGAGTCAATGCTGCTGCTGTAGCTCTGTAGATATGAGGGGTCTCCGGGGCTCGGCTCCAGGGGCAGGATCCCAAAACTGAGACAAAAAAGAAAGATTTAAAAACCGCCACGGCGCACCTGCCACACCTGCCAGAGTCCTGAAGGGGGCGGGGTCACACTCACCTGGGTGTGAGGGGGCTGAGAGTGGGTGGGCCTCCCAACAGGCTCCGCCCACTTTTGGGTTTGTTCTGTTTGTTGCTAAGCAGCGAGGCAGCAGTCGCCACAGAGACGGTCTCCGGAGAGATGATGGAGGAGTCGATATACGACACAGAGAGGTCAGAGGTCAACTTCCCACTGGACGCCTCCAGATTCAAGCGGTTCAACTCCTGCAACACACAAACACACACTTTACGAATACTATTACTACTACAACTACAACAAGTACTACTGCAAATACTACTGCAAATACTACTGCAAATACTACAGCAAGTACTACAGCAAGTACTACAGCAAGTACTACAGCAAATACTACAGCAAATACTACAGCAAATACTACAGCAAATACTACAGAGGTCATTAGACCTGGTGCATTATGGGAACGCAGGTCATTAGCTGGTCCTGCATGTGCGCGCACACATGCGCACACCCACCCACCCACCCACACACACACACACACACACGCACACACACACACGCACGCACGCACGCACGCACACACGCACGCACGCACGCACGCACGCACACACGCACACACACGCACAAACACACGCACACACACGCACAAACACACGCACACACACACGACAGAAGTCCGCACCAGCGTGTCCTGCGGCGTCTCCATCAGCGCCGTATCCAATCGGTGACTGGGATTCTGGTTCTGGGCGGGGCTTACAGGCTGAGAGGGCGGAGCCATCTGTGGGAGTCGAAAAACCTGGTCCGGATCCAGCTTCTCCCCTAGAAGGAAGTATTCAGACAGTATTAGTATTGTACTATTCTTACCGAGGTGACAGTAGTAGCAGTAGTAACAGTAGCAGTTGTAATAGTACTAGTAGTATAGTAGTACTACAGTAGTAGTTCTATTATAGTAGTTCTTACCCAGGTGGCACAGGCTCTGAAACGGGCTCCAGTTGAACGGGTTGAGACTCAAACTCTTCTGGAAACATTCGGCTCCTTTGGCCGCTCGGTCTGTCTGACTGTAAGAAACAAGAACCAGGGCTGAACCAGGGCTGAACCAGGGCTGAACCAGGGCTGAACCAGGGCTGAACCAGGGCTGAACCAGGTCTAATTCTTTTGCACACACTGGGCAGTTAGGATTGTAATCAAAGTCACAGGCGGACTCGTCTTGATCATGTTCTGTTATTGAAGACATCATGATCTGCTTCAGTTCTATTTGTACAGATCTGTTCTCTCAGTTTCATAGTTTAACTCCACCATCCCGAGTACCCGTTTAAGAACAATTCTCCACTATTTTATCATTTCTTTTTTTTTTTTTTATTAAAAACACAAATGAATTTACTGAATTGCCTTAAGTCATACTCGTAGAGCTCCTCACCAGTAGATGTGGCCGAGCAGAGACAGAGTGAACGGAGCAGAGTCTCCAAACTCTGCCACGATGTCGTCCTGAGATTTCTGTTTGTTTAAAACTCCTCCAACGAGAACCTGCTCCCCCTCAGCAAGTCTGCAACACACAAAAAGAACCACAAGTACCACAAAAGTACCAGTAAACAATACTACAATACAGGAGCAGACAAGTGCAGACAGGAGCACTTACTTGCTAAGCTCCACACAGCACTTGGCTAACAGGAAGCGGAGTTGGGGGCTGCAGCAGGAGTGGGCCTTCAGGAGGCGGTAGGCTTTGTAGGCCTTCCCCGAGCGATAGTAACATGTGGCCAGGAGATACAGTGCTTCTTCAGAGCGCACTGAGGAGACAAGACCAGGTTTAGACCAGGACTAGATCCAGAGACCAGGTCTAGACCAGGACTAGGTCCAGTGCATCTAGGTAGAGTAGTTAATAGTCTTACACACACAGACACAGACCCACACACACAGACACAGACCCACACACACAGACCCACTCTCTCTCTCTTCTCTCTTTCTTTCTCACCTTCTGCATAGAGTCTTTCTGCCAGAAACACCGCATCCAGGTAGGAGAAATGGTTCAGGGCCTGCCACACCGCAGCCTGGGTACAAACACTTCAACTTTACACTGTTGTAATTTTATAAACACATTAAACATGAGACATTTTGAACACTATAAATGTCATTAAATACACTAAAGCCACACATTTACTGAATCAAACTGCCCCGCGTGGCGCCTTCAGCTTTCTTTAAACACACAAACAGAAACATTTTGCAGAAGAATCCATAAAACTAATCAAATCTTTCTTCTTATAGATTCATGGAAGAATCGCACAGGCTCCGCAGAGGCTAATGTGGCTAACAGCTGATGCTAGCCTTAGCACCGGTGGCTAAGTGCAGTTAGCCTCTGAAACACCACAGTATTCACCGTTTACCGCGCAGACAGGCTCTATCCCGAACCCAACGGGGACCAGCCGAACCCCGGGACTGACCCGCGGGCCCACACCCGCGGGTAACATTTTATTTCCCCAAAATGAGAGATTGGTTCCAGACAAAGCTAACTACGGCGTTAGCCTCTGAGCTAACGACACAAACACTGCGGCAAAGTGCCAATAAAACCCCTCTGAGGGCCAGAATCAGATTTAGCACAGATTTACCCGGGTTTACCCGGGTTTACCTGCGACCAGACCCGGGTCTGATGTGGCACAGAAACAGGTTTAACAAACTGCACCAGAATGTTTCCCTGAACCGATTTAACTTTAGAACACACAACTGCCTTTAGAACACACTTTAAACACATTGTTCACATTTCCGCCGAAGCCGAATGCCAAACCACTGTTTTCTGAACAATTCGGCTTTAACAAACTCCCTCTGAAACACGTAGTTTAATATAAATTAGAATAAAACGTGAAAAAACTCAGAGATTCTGAGATCTGCTGCTGCGAAATGGTGGAGTGCGATGGAAAGACATGAAGGTTTTCTGGTAAGACATTTCAGTGATTATTTTAGATTAATTTAAAATGGGTTTGTTTTAAAGGAAGGCTCTGACTCCCCGGGTTAGAATCACACGTAAAAGAGTCGGTGAAATGATTCCACCTGATCTCTGACAGATTCATTCAGGATTCATTTAGGATCCGATTCCGAATAAACGCCATAAAAAAATAAAATAAATAAAAACAAAAATCCAGATGAAGAGATGACACCAGAGGTCTGTGGAAACTCAAACCCTGAAAAGATAAACGAAAATGGACCTAAATGCACCGGACTCGTTTGAACTTGAAGTGCCTTAATTTCTCATCACAATAATGATTCTTTCTGAGTGTGACATGAGCCGAACACATCTGCGCAACGGGACTCACACGAAGACTGGAAAAACGTCCCCCTAAAACAGCCAAGGCCAATAAATAATGACGTTTGGTGTAAATTTGACCAAATTGTGATCGGAGTTTGGTGTGCTCTGTGCCTGTTCACCGTTTGTCTCCTTCACTGAATCTAAGACTAAACAGCATCAGGCCCGAATCAGAACCGGACTAGAACTCGGATCTGGACCCCGGTACTGGACCTGAAAGACACGATCAAACGTCCAGAAGCGGACCCCGGAGCTCCGCAGTGGCAGCAGACGTCCTCGCTCCCTGAGGCCGAGATGCAGCGTCTGTCTCCGGCCTGCAGCCCCCCGCTTTCCCGGGCCCGGACCCTCACCTGGACCGGCTCCTGGAGCACCGTCATTCCGCCCCACGGCTCCGACACGCGCGTCCCGGGGCTGTAACGCCGTTTGCTGCACTTCTCTGCGAACCGAGGCCTGAGTCTCCGGTCTATACCCGGTCTGTACCCGGTCTGTACCCGGTCTATAGTCGGTCTCTGCACCGTCTCTATCGTCACACAGGCTACGGCCCGAGCTTTGAACACAGCGACCGTTACGAGCCGGAAACTGGCGGAGACTGCCGAAGAATCCCGAGCGGCATTCACGGGAGTTCACGGAAAGAGCCGAAGGGGTGACGGAACAAGCCGAAGAGCTGACGGAACAAGCCGAAGAGGTGACGGAACAAGCCGAAAAGGTGACGGAACAAGCCGAAGAGCTGCGGGTGACGGAAACAGACGATTTGATTGAATGATCCGAACGGCAGCCGGAAAGAGCCGAAGAGCAGTTTTATGAACACAGTGTATATTAAAAAAAAAAAAAGAAATACGTACAAAGTATTATATAATCAGTGAATCAGTTATTTTAACCAAGCATTTTATATTCTACTGTAAACATGCAAACAAAATACCTGTTTTCCATTAATAATTGACTTTAAATTGAACTCAGTCCTGTTCTAAGGGCTCTACGGGTCAGCGTTAGGACACACAGTCTATGGGTCAGAATAATAACAGGATTCTGAGCACACGAAGAAAAAACACCCACAAAATCTGTATCTTTTTTTGGTTTATTCAAGAACAAAACTAGTTTATAAAACATTATTCACTGAGCAAAACTATCTGTGGATAATTTCTATTTTACAAACAAAAAGGTGGTTTAAGTTTTACAATGAGTTTAAAATATGGAAATTAAAGTTAATGATGGTAAAAGTGATCATGATTTATCATGAAGCTGCAGTTCCTCAAATATGCCATAAGATGGAGCCAAACTCACACAAAAAGATTTATTCTTTAACAGAACTACGTTATATTTTAGATTTATTTATTTATTTGTTTATTTATTTGATGTGGACATAACAAATTGCATTGGACGAACCAGATGCTTTGTTTCAAGTGTTACAGCACAAGTGCTAATTTTCAACACCTGTCCACAGGAGACTTTTAGAAAAAATACAATATTAAAACATTAACAAATGTACAGCAAATAATTTACATTTCATTTCTATTCATTCAATCTCATGTGTACAGCTCTGTCCTGATTTCAGCCACAGTTTCAGACGCCTATTAAAGATGTTTGGATTCCACAGCCTGGATCCACTGGAGGAGAAACTGGACTGTCCAAAAGATGTTCTGGATTTTGGGACTACACAGTCTCCACTCACAGAGGCTCTGGTGTTCGGTCTGACTGAGCCCTGACGTCTGATGGCCAAACCAGAAAACAGTGGTGACACATGATTTGTCAGACATTTAAAAAACAGTTTTAATGTACTGAAGTTTACAAAATTTTCAAATGTAAAAAAAAGATGTTTTTGGATGATGTCACAGTGATGCCACCTCATGGGTTTTTTGTCAAATACCTTAATTGCCTGTTTGTACAATGACACAACTGGCTTCAGTGTTGAGGCTGAAGTTTGTGACCATGAAGTGAGACAGTAGGAGAGATGAGAGAATACCATAGCATGTAAATATAACAGAGCTGCTTGATGAGACAACTCTCTTCTAATGAAACGAAAGCAGCTCAAGTTTGATTTAACTTTTTTACACACATTCTTAATCTGGCTTTGAAATTTTAAATTATCGTCGATAATAATTCCTAAATATTTTGTCTCTTTGACTTCTTCGATCATTTCATCATTTATGTAAACCTTAAAAGGACTATTAGATCGTGCTCTAATAGAAAAACACATAGAGACAGTTTTCTTAACATTTAGAGTTAAATGAGATGAGCTCAAGTTGGAAATGTGGAGCAAAGCTTGTGACAACTGCTGCCCTGCCTGAGTGGATGTTTTAGCAGATACATGGATGACTGTGTCATCTGCATAGAGCTGACAGCTGACACCTTTGCAACAGTCAGGGAGGTCATTTATGTACATAGCAAACAACAGCGGCCCCAGCACAGAACCCTGTGGAACACCCATGTCATTAGGGCGAAGGCCAGATTTAACTCCATTGACCTTAACGCATTGCTGTCTGCCCTCAAGGTACGTTTTAAACCACACTATTGCATTGGAAGAAATATTAAAAGATTGGAGTTTGTTTAATAAAATGCTGTGATCCACAGTGTCGAAGGCCTTTTTTAGGTCTAAAAACACTGCACCAACAACTTGGCCTTTGTCTAGACAGGTCTTAATTTGTTCCAGCAGAAAACAGTTAGCAGTTTCTGTGCTGTACTTTGGTCTAAACCCAAACTGTTGAGGGTGCAGCAATTGATTAGACTCCAGATGTTCTACAAGTTGCTCAGCAACAGCCTTTTCAAGAACTTTTGACACAACAGGAAGAATGGAAATTGGCCTGTAGTTGTTTGGTGGGTCCTTTTCTCCGGACTTGTGGATTGGTGTAACAACAGCAGTTTTCCAGCACTGTGCAAATGTATTAGACTGAATGGAAAGATTTACTAGATGTGTGATAGGTTTTAATAAAGTATCTTGGTGTTTTTTGATCAAGGCTGCGTTAAGGTCATGGATATCCTTAGACACAGAGTTACTCATGTTTGAGATGATGCTGTTCACTTTGTCCAAAGACACTTCCTTAATTTTAAATAAATCAGGGCTGTCTAGATTTATTCCTTTTTGAACATGGCCAAATATTCTTACATTTGTTTGCAAGTTCATGTACTGAATCAATAAAAAAGTTATTAAAGATTTCTGCCATTGATTCATCATCATTAGTAAAATTTTCATTCACTTTAAGACAGTCTATTTTTATGTGTTTTTTCTTGGAAGGATTGGTTAGAATGTTTATTTGTTCCCAAAGTTTGGCACTATTTCCATTGGCCTCTTCAATATTTCTTGTAAAGAAATTTGTTTTTGCTTTGCGCAAAGCGCTTGTTACTTGATTTCTGAGACCAGTGTAGATCAAATGATCTGTTACATTTTTGGTTTTTAGAGATTTTTTTACGAGCAAGGTCACGTTTTTTCATAACTTTCCAAATTTCACTACTGAGCCAAGGAAGAGAATGTTTTTTTGGTCTGCTGGTCCAAGTTTTTGTGTATTTTCTAATCAGGTCATTCAAAGTGGTGACAAATTTGTTCACACTTTTGTTTAAGTCAGATTCCTTAGTAACAACCGCCCAGTCTATTTGATTTAATTCCTGTTCAAAATCATTTACATTTGTTTTTGGAATACCTTTTGTCTTAATTTTAGATTCTATGTTATGGTACAGAAAACACTTCCTATTAAGTTTCCTCACAATTATAGTCATATTGTGGTCAGAGAGCCCTGTGACAAGATTATATGTTTTTGTTATCCTTTTGGGTCTATTCATAAAAATCAAATCAATCAGAGTTTCACTGTGCCTTGTAATTCGAGTAGGTTTTTCTATTAGCTGTTTATACTTTAGTTTCTCCACTATAGATCTGAACTTAATTTTGCTATTTTTTTCCTTCCAGTTAATGTTAAAATCTCCAAAAACTATACATTCTGTGCTATCATCAATATTAGAAAGACATCTTTTAAATTCATTATAAAAACTTACACCACATGAGGGTGGGTTATAAACAATTATTTTAAATTTCATGTTTGAAGACAATAAAACTTGCAGGCCAAGACATTCCAATTTCTCATTTGTGTTGATCAGTTCACATTTATATATTGTTAATGTATTGTGTTATATATATATATATATATATACAGTCCCTGACAAAAGTCTTGTCGCTTATCCATTTTGTAGAAACAAAAGCTTATAACCTGACTTTAAATTAATCGATTGGTTTTAGAAATGTCTCATATGAAAGCTAAAACCCTCCAAATTATGCTCAATATACTAAAATAAATTTGCTTCACTGAAGAAAGATTGATCATTTAATGAACACAGAAAGGTCAGATTTTGGCAAGACAAAAGTCTTGTCGCCTTGTCATATGATGCACCCAATCCTAGATTACAGCCTCACCTGTGATCAGTTACTGATCAATCAATTAGTGGGTGTGTATAAAAAGAACCCCAGCACACCAGACCTTCACATCAACTGCAACTTGACCTCTGACAACATGCCTAAGATCCACCCTGAGACCAAAGCGTTAATTATCAAGAGGCTGAAGACCAGATCCACTGCTGAGGTGGCTGACACCTTCAATGTGTCTCAGCGTCAAGTACAAAGAATAAGAAAAAGATCTGAAAAGACTGGAGATGTTTTTGACAAGCCCAGGTCCGGCAGACCCCGCAAGACAACTGCTCGGAAGGACCGTTTGTTGATTCGAAAATCCAAGGCCAGCCCCTTTTCCACTGCAGCAGAGCTCCACCAGGCCTGGTCACCTCAAGTCCCTGTGTCAACCAGAACAGTTTGTAGAATTCTGTCTCGAAATGGCCTCCATGGTCGAATCAGTGCACAGAAACCAGCACTAAACAAAAGGCAATTAAAAAACCGTGTGGCATTTGCCAAGGCCCACAGCCTGCTAAAAGGATGAACACTGGAAAAGTGGCAGAAGGTGGATTTCTCAGATGAATCCTCGGTTGAATTACATCACAGCCACCGCAAATATTGCAGGAGACCTACTGGAGCCCGCATGGATCCAAGATTCACCCAGAAAACAGTTAAGTTTGGTGGCGGAAAAATCATGGTCTGGGGTTACATCCAGTATGGGGGTGTGCGAGACATTTGCAGGGTGGAAGGCAATATCAATAGCCTAAAATATCAAGAAGTATTAGCTACCTCTCACATTCCCAACCATAAAAGGGGTCAAATTTTGCAGCAGGATGGTGCTCCATCGCATACTTCTATCTCTACATCTAAGTTCCTCAAGGCGAAGAAGATCAAGGTGCTCCAGGACTGGCCAGCCCAGTCACCAGACATGAACATCATTGAGCATGTCTGGGGTAGAATGAAAGAGGAAGCA
Source organism: Taenioides sp. WSHXM2023 (assembly GCA_029959045.1). Lineage (NCBI taxonomy): Eukaryota > Metazoa > Chordata > Actinopteri > Gobiiformes > Gobiidae > Taenioides > Taenioides sp. WSHXM2023. Next base: position 30,188,817 of record CM057101.1, on the reverse strand, counting down.
TGGAAGGCAAAACCAAAGAATCTTGATGAACTCTGGGAGGCATGTAAGACTGCTTTCTTTGCTATTCCTGATGACTTCATCAACAAATTGTATGAATCATTGTCGAACCGCATGGATGCAGTCCTTCAAGCTCATGGAAGTCATACAAGATATTAAATATGGATCTCACAGCACCACTACTTAATTCACTGACGTTATGCAACATATTTTTGTATTTGAAGTAAATTATTTGTTCAATTTTCTGTAGGCGACAAGACTTTTGTCTTGCCAAAATCTGACCTTTCTGTGTTCATTAAATGATCAATCTTTCTTCAGTGAAGCAAATTTATTTTAGTATATTGAGCATAATTTGGGAGGGTTTTAGCTTTCATATGAGACATTTCTAAAACCAATCGATTAATTTAAAGTCAGGTTATAAGCTTTTGTTTCTACAAAATGGATAAGCGACAAGACTTTTGTCAGGGACTGTATATATTATTTTAAGGTTTAGTACCGGTTTAGCCCCGGTTTAGCCCCGGTTTAGCCCCGGTTCAGTCCAGGATTAGTCCCAGTTAAGTCCCGGTTCAGTCCCGGTTCAGTCCCGGTTCAGTCCCGGTTTAGTCCTGGTCGTGGATCAGAGGAGGTGGAGGAATTTCCAAATCTGCAAATCACAAAAGCAGAACATGAGTAACGACAAGAAACAGTAGGTGTGTCAGATGCCCTTCCTGTGTTTCAAATTGTGTCAGATGCCCTCCCCGTGTTTCAAATTGTGTCAGATGCCCTCCCTGTGCGTCAGATGCCCTCCCCAGCAGCAGCTCCAAGGGGGCGCTCTTACCCAGGTGCTGCAGACGCGCAGGTAAGGCCACAGGTGAGAGGGGGCGGGGCCAAGCGGGCGGAGCTGTGGGCGGGGGGAAGGGGGGAGGAGGCGGGATCATGACTGAGAGGGCGGGGCCACAGAAGAAGAATCAGACACACAAAAAAACACACTGAACCAGACGCGCACACACACACACACACAGACACATAGCTCAGACTGGGTTATTAATTTGTTGTTTATTTAGTTCACTACATCACATAGCAAAGGGAGAAATTTAATTTCTCAACTGGACAGAGTTTATTTGGTGGAATCCGTTTCTCATCCAAGCTGCTTCTTCAGTTCTGGTCAGATGCTGGTGGACACTGCTTTATATCTGCCTGAAGGGGGCGCTAACTACAATGAAAATTACTCTGAGACACACATATTTGTTTACAGTTTCTGTTAGTCATGTGAGTCTATACAATATGGAGTGGGAGTGGGGGAGTAGTTAGCATATCCATTCAGGGCCATGATGGTGTTTTCACACCTCTGGACATGTCCTGGCTAGTCCCATTGTTTTCTCTGTTTGTTTTGATTTAGGTTTGAGGACAGAGTTATAGATGGAGACAAATGATGTCTGAGACCTCCATTTCTGTTCAAGGAAGGATTCTCTTTCTTGACAAAAATAGCCTCTTTAACTCCTCCTCTCAAACCAGTTCTTTTCTCTGGCCAAGATCTGGACCTCGCTGTCCTCAAAGGAGTGGCCTGTGGCTTTTAGGTGGAGATGTACGGCAGACTGAGGTCCTTTTAGGTGGAGATGTACGGCAGATTGCGGCCCACCCTGGTTTTCCCGTCTGTGTTGATACATCCTCTTGTGAAGTGTCTGTTTTGTTTCTCCAGTGTAGCGCCCCCTGCAGTCTTCACTACACTGAATGGAGTAGACCACATTGCTTTGTTTGTGGCTCGGTGTTTGGTCCTTAAACACTCCTGTAAACACTCCATATTGAATAGACCCACCGAACTAACAGAAACTGTAAACAAATATGTGTGTCTCAGAGTCATTTCATTGTAGTTAGCGCCCCCTTCAGGCAGATATAAAGCAGTGTCCACCAGCATCTGACCAGAACTGAAGAAGCAGCTTGGATGAGAAACGGATTCCACCAAATAAACTCTGTCCAGTTGAGAAATTGAATTTCGCCTTTTGCTGTGGATTCTACCTGGACGACTGAGGGATTTACACACACTACATCACATTGTGACATCACACTGTGACATCATATGCCCTGAGCTCTTACGTGATTGGCTGAAAGGCAGGAAGAGCGAGCGCGTGAAGCTGCGGGAGGCGGGACCAGAGCGCACTCTCAGCGAATGAGAGCGCACAGTGGGTGGGGCTCGGTGTCGGCTCCTCCTCGAAACTGAAACAGCCAATCAGCAGCAAGAAGACAGAGAGACAGAGCCAATCAGAAGAGAGAGAAGGAGAGAGCCAATCAGAGGCAAGGGGGTGTTACCAAAGGAGAGGGGGTCCTCTGTGATTGGTGGAGGTGGTGAAGGGGGCGGGGCTTCTGTGTCTTCAGGTGAAAGGGGTGTGGCCTCTGTGATGTCATCAGGAGGAGGCGGGAAACTGGACTCCTCCAAAACTGAAAAGTACAAAAGCAACAAAGTACTGCATATCTACAGTACTTTTACTACAGTACTACAGTACTACAGTACTACATATCTACCATACCATACCAACTATATTTATAAAGCACTTCAAAAAACTTTACAGCTGGCCAAAGTCCTGTACACAAACATAGAATAGACAAGGACAATCACAATAAAAGTCACATAAAACCACTAAGACACATAGAAAACAATAAAATACTCAACAAGAAATATACATCTGACTTGTTAAAAGCCAGTGAAAAAAGGTGCGTTTTTAGGAGCGATTTAAAAGCAGGTACAGACTCCGGCTAATCTCTAATGTCGACTGGTTCCACAGCCATGGGGCAACAGAAAACACACGGTCCCCACAAACCTCAAGTTTAGTGTTTGGGACGGCGAGCTGCAGCTGATCTGCTGACCCGAGAGTGCGAGAGGGGGCGTAAGGGTGACCCGAGAGGGCGAGAGGGGGCGTAAGGGTGACCCGAGAGGGGGCGTAAGGGTGACCCGAGAGTGCGAGAGGGGGCGTAAGGGTGACCCGAGAGGGTGAGAGGGGGCGTAAGGGTGACCCGAGAGTGCGAGAGGGGGCGTAAGGGTGACCCAAGTGTGCGAGAGGGGTGTAAGGGTGACCCAAGTGTGCGAGAGGGGGCGTAAGGGTGACCCGAGAGTGCGAGAGGGGGCGTAAGGGTGACCCGAGAGTGCGAGAGGGGGGTAAGGGTGACCCGAGAGTGCAAGAGGGGGCGTAAGGGTGATCCGAGAGTGCGAGAGGGGGCGTAAGGGTGACCCGAGAGTGCGAGAGGGGGCGTAAGGGTGACCCGAGAGTGCGAGAGGGGGCGTAAGGGTGACCCGAGAGTGCGAGAGGGGGCATAAGGGTGACCCGAGAGTGCGAGAGGGGGCATAAGGGTGACCCGAGAGTGCGAGAGGGGGCGTAAGTGTGACCCAAGAGTGCGAGAGGGGTGTAAAGGTGGATCAGGCCAGCGAGGCAGGAGGGTGCGAGGCCATGGAAACACTGAAAGGTAAATAAAAGAATGAGCCAATGGAGAGAGGCTAAAATATGTGAGCTGCTCTTGTGTTTCCGGGTTTCAGTCGCTGAGTTTTGGACCCGTTGCAAACGGTAAAGTGAATTTTGGCTGACACCACCATAAAGTGCATTACAATAATCCAATCTGGTGGTCACAAATGCATGTATGACAGTTTCAAAATGTTCTGGGCTTAATTTTGGCCAGTTATCAAACCTGGGAAAAACTAGACTTTACAACAGCACTAATTTGCTGATCAAATTTTAGGTCTGGGTCCATTTTGACACCTAAGTTTGAAACAACTGGCTTCACTAAATGATTTAGTGAACCCAGGTCCACGGGAGAAGAGTAATTTGAAGAGCTAGAGCCAAAAACCATAACTTCTAATTTTTTGTGATTAAGGTGCAGAACATTCCGTGACATCCATGATTTTATGTCACTGGTGCAGTCTAAAAGTGATTTTGTTTCTTTAATGGCAGATAGATCTGTCTGTCATCAGAATGATGTCCAGAGGGAGCATAAAGCAAAGGCCCGAGTACTGATCCCTGGGGAACACCGTATGACAGGGGGGTAAAGGAGGAAACAAATTGCCAAAATCAACACAGAAATGTCTATCAGTCAGATATGACCTAAACCACAGCTGGACCACGAACCCCCCACCCTGTACTCCAGCTGAGGGAGAAGAACCTGTGGTCCACTGTGTCAAACTCAGATCCAACAGTCCGAGAACAACAGAATCACCAGCATCAGTAGAAACAAATTTGTCATTAAAAGGAGGGCAAATTCTGTGCTGTGGAGACTTTTTAAAACCAGACTGAAAAGTTTCTAAAACATTGTGCTCATCTAAAAATGATTTCAATTGAATAAAAACAATTTTCTCCAGTATTTTTGAGAGAAATGGAAGCTTAGAAATAGGTCTAAATTTGACAGCACAGATGAATCAAGGCCAGGTTTCTTTATCGGAGGATGCACCACAGCCTGTTTAAAATGTGCAGGGACAACACTGTTAGACAAACTACTGTTTACAATGTTTTGCACTGCAGAAGCCAAGGAGACAAAAACCTCTTCAAACAGACGAGGAGGTGGAGGATCATTGGAAGAACCTGCAGGCTTCCTGAGAGCCACAGTGTCCTTCAGTTGAGGGAGAGTCACAGGCTCAAACTGCTGAAAACCAACAGGACTTTGAAACATGCACAGAAGGTCACGGGAGGGAGTACGTTTACTACAGTACTGCATATGTACAGTACTTTTTCTACAGTACTTTTACTACAGTACTGCATATCTACAGTACTTTTACTACAGTACTTTTACTACAGTACTGCATATCTACAGTACTTTTACTACAGTACTTTTACTACAGTACTGCATATCTACAGTACTTTTACTACAGTACTGCATATCTACGGTACTTTTACTACAGTACTGCATATCTATGGTACTTTTACTACACTTTACTACTATAGCACCTGTAGTACTGCAGTATCTGTAGTCCTTGTGTTTTTTGCTAGTACCTGTCTCCAGAGGGGGAGGGGGCGGGGCCAGTGCAGAGGGCGGGGCTGGAGGTGGAGGGGGCGGGACTACAGCCACAGAGGAGCCAATCAGATCCAGAGTCTGAGCCAGTGAGTGATTGGGCGGCGGAGGAGGAGGCGGGGCCATGGGCTCCTCTGGGGGAGGAGCCTCATCAATGACATCACTGAGAAGGAGGGGCTCGATGACATCACAGGGGGGCGGAGCCTTCCACGAGGAGGGGACAGAGGGCGGAGCCACAGGCCTCCCAAAACTACAGAGAAAGAACAAATATATTTAATACTACAAATACTACTGATACTACTACAGACAGAACACAGTACTGCAGTACAGGAGGAGCCACAGGCCTCCCAAAACTACAGAGAAAGAACAAATATATTTAATACTACAAATACTACTGATACTACAGACAGAACACAGTACTGCAGTACAGGAGGAGCCACAGGCCTCCCAAAACTACAGAGAAAGAACAACTGAAAATCCAACAGTCCCTAACCTCACTGTGTGTGTGTGTGTGTGTGTGTGTGTGTGTGTGTGTCTCACCTGCCCACAGGGGGCACTGTGGGGCTCTGCAGAGGTTCGGAGCCTTTGACCTTAAACAGACATGAGAAATAAAGTCATCACCACGGCAACGGGTAAAACAAATAAAGTCACACAAATAAAAGTTTGAATAAAAATCATGTTTCTGTTTTTACCTGAAGGAGGCGCTCTGTTTCCACACGGAGGCACTGCGTTCAAGCATTTTCCCTCCGACCTGAAACACAAACACATAAATCTCTGACCTCTGACCTCTGACCCTGCTCTCACTCATGTTAGGATTAGGGAGAGGGGGAGAGGGAGAGAGAGAGGGAGAGAGAGAGAGAGAGGGGGAGAGAGAGGGGAGAGTGAGAGAGGGAGAGAGAGTAAGAGAGAGAGAGAGAGAGGGGGAGAGAGAGGGAGAGGAGAGAGGGGAGAGAGAGTGAGAGAGAGAGAGGAGAGAGGAGAGAGGGAGAGAGAGAGAGAGAGAGAGAGAGAGAGAGAGAAAGAGAGATGAGAGAGAGGAGGAAAGAGAGAGAGACAGAGAGAGGGAGACAGAGGAGCTCCTTTCTCCCCCTCTCTCTCTCTCACTCTCTCTCCTCTCTCTCTTCTCT
>CM057101.1:30106047-30182625 GCA_029959045.1 Taenioides sp. WSHXM2023 | reverse complement strand
CAGGTTTGTAGCTCAGACATGAAGCTCATGGAAACAGAGTAGAGCTGAAGCATTTCCATCTGCGGTCTGGGCCCCCGGGTCCGCCTGGTGCTCAGGTCCATGATGCGCCATCTGTGATGTCATGGCACCAACGGCGTTTTCCATCCAAAAAACTGGAAAAACACGGTCAAAACTGGTCCAACCACAGCGCGTCAGAGAGCGCCGTATCTATGACCGCGAGCGCCGCGAGCTCCGAGACCTGCGGGAAATTCTGAAAACACGTCATCACACAGTCTCTGGTCTGGGTCTGGACTCAGGGTCTGGTCTCTGGTCTGGGTCTTTTTGTTTGAGAAGTCTCAGGTTTGTGGAGGAGTCTGTGGTTGCTGCAGCATCTCAGAGATGTGGAGTTTTGTTCTGACTGACAGTTTCATTTCATGTTTTGCTCAAACGTCTCAAGGAAAAGTTTCATTAATGAAGAAATGATGAACCGCAGATGAGCAGAGAAGGACTGAGGAACATCTGAAGGTCAGAATGACGAGGAGACAGCGGCAGGTTTTCAGTAGAAGTCACCGGTGCCCATGCTCACTTCCTGTTTGGAACACTGTGGCTTGCGCGTTAGCTGCGTCCGCATATACGCTGCGCCATGAACCTGAATCTGCACCGGATGGATGCCCTCGATTCTGGGCATTTGGTCTAGGGGCGGGGCTTAATGTTCTGTGGCTGTCGAAGCTAACTAAAGCTAACTAAAGCTAACTAGAGCTAACTAAAGCTAACTAGAGCTAACTAAAGCTAACTAGCGCTAACTAGAACTAACTAGTGCTAACTAGAGCTAACTAAAGCTAATTAGAGCTAACTAAAGCTAATTAGAGCTAATTGAAGCTAACTAAAGCTAACTAGAGCTAACTAAAGCTATTAGACCTAGCTGAAGCTAACTAGTGCTAACTAAAGCTAAATAGAGCTAACTGAAGCTAACTAGTGCTAACTAAAGCTAATTAGAGCTAACTGAAGCTAACTAGAGCTAACTAAAGCTAATTAGAGCTAACTGAAGCTAACTAGAGCTAACTAAAGCTAATTAGAGCTAACTGAAGCTAACTAGAGCTAACTAAAGCTAAGTGCTCCTGTGTTTGAATGATTCTAAAACTTTAACCCAAACCCTGACCCCTGACCCCTGACCATAGACTGTAAATGGACAGAGCAAACCTGTCTCTGCGTTCCAAACAGGAAGTGTTCATGGACGTGACTGGGCTCCATGGACTCTGGCTCCAGTTCAGGTTTGTGTGTATAAAGCGTGGCCCCTCTGTCTGTACCTGCTGCTGTCAGGCTCCTCACTCTGACCTTTGACCTCTGATCCGGTCTACATGACCCTGGGGGTTTGGACTTCAACATTTTGTCCAGATAAGCCACGATAACTGCTGACAGACTGAGGACGGGCACTGCTTTCTGCTTGTGTCAGATGCCCTCCCATCCTTATTCCATCCAGTTTAAACAAGTGAATTTTTTTTATAACTTTGGCCATAAATCTGCAGCAGGGGGGGGTCTGTGTGTGTGGGGGGGTCTGTGTGTGGGGGGGCTCTGTGGGGGGGGGGGGGGGCTATGTGTGTGTGTGTGTGTGTGTGGGGGGGGGGGGGGGTCTGTGTGTGTGCAGGGGGGTCCAGACCTGTTTTCAAGGCCAGAGTGCAGGACTTTCATTTTTACAGAACTGAGCCTGGATTCAAACCAGATCTGAGTCGACTGGGTCCTGACCAGGATCCTAACCAGATCGGCTTCTGTTTTGTTGCAGATGAGGATGGCGGCCCCCTGCAGGAGTCGTGGTACTGATGCTGCTGGTTCTGACCCGTTTCCACAGTGACGCTCGGCCCCGTCTCCATAGCAACAGATGCTCTCCTCCAGGAGAAGACGCTTCTCCAGACGCTGAGCCTGCTCCGGAACGTGGTACTATGGTTTCAATACTACTACTACAAATACTAGTACTGCAACTAACACTACTACTACAGCAACTATAACTGCTACTACAAATACTAATACTGCAACTAACACTACTACTACAAGTACTACTACTGCAACTACTACTACTACTCAAAGTACTGCAGTACTTGTGAAGGCCGTTGTACTGTGCTCAGACTCATGTGTACTTCCCTGTTGTCTCCTGTAGGGGTCGACCTTTCCCTCCGAGTGTCACTCCTCCAACGTGACCCTCCCCCAAAACATCTCAGCCAATCACGGCCAGGTATGAGTCGCCTCAACCAATCACAGCCAATAACAGCCAGTCACAGCCAATCACAGCCCCCTCAGGTTCACTCCTTCTCTCAGGTTCACTCGTTCCCTCAGGTTCACTCGTTCCCTCAGGTTCACTCCTTCCCTCCTCAGGTTCACTCCTTCCCTCCTCAGGTTCACTCCTTCCCTCCTCAGGTTCACTCAGGTTCACTCCTCTCAGGTTCACTCGTTCCTTCAGGTTCACTCGTTCCTCAGGTTCACTCCTTCCCTCCTCAGGTTCACTCCTTCCCTCCTCAGGTTCACTCAGGTTCACTCCTCTCAGGTTCACTCGTTCCTTCAGGTTCACTCGTTCCCTCAGGTTCACTCCTTCCCTCCTCAGGTTCACTCCTTCCCTCCTCAGGTTCACTCCTTCCCTCCTCAGGTTCACTCGTTCCCTCAGGTTCACTCCTTCCCTCAGGTTCACTCCTTCCCTCAGGTTCACTCCTTCCCTCCTCAGGTTCACTCAGGTTCACTCCTTCTCTCAGGTTCACTCGTTCCCTCAGGTTCACTCCTTCCCTCAGGTTCACTCGTTCATTCTGTGGTTTTCTTTGGGATACCACTTAATGTGCCACATTTGATTGACAGCCGAGAAATGAGAAGAGAAATGAGACGCAACTTTAATATTAACTCATGGGAAAAATGAACCGAAAATTCACTTCTGGATCCAGAGTGGGCGGGGGAAGTGGGCCAGGACTGTGGACGTGGAAGTGGGCGGGCTGTGGGCGTGGAAGTGGGCGGGGCTGAGCTCCATGTAATAAAGCCAAGCCCAGAGACACGCCCTCATCGGTTCTGATCTGTGTGAGGCTCTAACACAGTCCTCTGATTGGTCCTCAGTGCCCTTCTGCGCTGCGATTGGTCCATGAGGTGCTGCGGGGGGTGGGGCTTGTGTTTGACGAGCAGGAGCCAAATTTGGGGATAGGCGGAGTCTTGTGGGACGAAAGGAAGTTAGACGATTTCCAGAATCTGCTCTACCAAGTCCTGGACCACCCCTGTGTGAGTACTACTACTGCCTACTACTACTACTACTACTACTACTGCTACTACTACTACTACTGCTACTACTACTACTACTACTGCTACTACTACTACTACTACTACTACTACTACTACTACTGCTACTACTACTACTGCTACTACTACTACTACTACTACTACTACTGCTACTACTACTACTACTACTACTACTACTACTACTGCTACTACTACTACTACTACTACTACTACTACTACTACTGCTACTACTACTACTGCTACTACTACTACTGCTACTACTACTACTACTACTACTACTACTACTGCTACTACTACTACTGCTACTACTACTACTGCTACTACTACTACTGCTACTACTACTACTACTACTGCTGCTACTACTACTACTACTACTACTACTACTACTACTGCTACTACTACTGCTACTACTACTACTACTACTACTACTACTGCTACTACTACTACTACTACTACTACTACTACTGCTACTACTACTACTACTACTACTACTACTACTACTACTACTGCTACTACTAACTAGGACTAAACAAGGACTTGACTAAGTCTAACTCAGGTCTGTATCAGTTCTTGCAGATGGACTCGTCCGGAGTCTTGGACCAGTACTTCAGAGACATGAGAGCTCTGATCCAGAGAGAGGTGTGTGTGTGTGTGTGTGTGTGTGTGGGTGTGTGTTCTTGTACATCTCATGTTGTGTGTCTTTTCTCAGGATGTGTGTGGTTGGTACATTCTCCGCAGAGATCTGCTCTGGATCCTCAGAAACCTCCCTGAGAAAAAACCACCAGTGCTACAGCTGGAGCCGCCTCTAGACCGAGACCAGGACCGAGACAGGACCGAGACCAGACTGAGACCAGGACTGAGACCAGGACCGGACCGAGACCAGAACTGGGACCTGATTGAAAACTGAAGCGCAACCAAAGTTTTATTGAATATTTATTTTGTATTTATTTATTTAAAAAAAATATTTATTGATTTATTTAATGATTTATTTATTTATTTATTTATTTTAAATGTTTCTGTCTTTTGTAAATCATGTTTTTAATAAAGTTTTGCATTAAAAAAAAAAAACTGTCTCTGCTCTGAAGGATGGGAGGGCATCTGACACACAGGAGGATGGGAGGCATCTGGTGGAACTTGTCTGAGAACTTGTTTTCAAAACAAAAAGCCACAAGTACACACAAGTACAAAGTAGTTGTAGTAGCAGTAATAGCAGTTGCAGTAGTAGTAGTAGTTATAGTAGTATTTGCAGTACTTATAAAGTATGGCTGGTCTCTGAGCTCTCTGATTGGTGGATGAGGTTTTGGAGGCGGATCTAAAGTCATTTGACCAAAAAACCACAAGACTCCGATCAGAGACGCACAAACCAGGACTAAACCAGGACTGGACCAGGACTGAACCAGGATTGAACCAGGACTGGACCAGGACTGGACCAGGTCTAAACCAGGACTAAAGCAGGTCTGAAACAGGACCATTTGAGGTTCTACTCCAGACTCCTCCGGACTGAAGCAGGTCGGTGTATTTTCTTTGATATTCTTGTATTTAGGACCAGGACGCGGGGCTTGTTTTAGACCCAGGACTGGAGCGCTGTTCCTGGGTAAACTCTGAGTCAGGTCCCCCTCTTGGTCCTAGAGCTCTAGAAGGGGCTGTCCTCAGAGTGTGCCCAGGATCGGAGCGCTGTTCCTGGGTAAAACCTGCAGCAGCCCCCCTTCTTTCTATGGAGCATCATGGGGACTGGCACTGCTGATTTCTGTTGTGTCACTGGGCTGGACACTTTCCCTGGGCCGGAGGGCACGGAGGGGCCGGAGGGGCCGGAGGGGCCGGAGGTTTGAACTCACCTGTTTCAGTGTTATGAGTGTGGGGGGAGGGGCTAGGAGCTAGGATATAGGAGCTAGGACTGAGGACATAGGAGCTAGGACATAGGAGTTAGGGAGCTAAGAGTTAGGAGGTAGTGCAAAAGAGCTAGGAACTAGAAGGAGTGAGGGAAGGGGGGGTTAGGAGTTAGGAGCGAGGAGTTAGGAGAAGTGAATGGGCCTGTGTTATTGTGTGTGTGTGGGAGGGAGGGGGGGTATAGGAGCTAGGAGTTAGGACATAGGAGTTAGGAGCTAGGAGTTAGAAGTTAGGAGGAGTGAAAGGGGCTGTTGTTGGCGGCGGGTCTCATGACGATCAGCTGACTCACTTTAGTCTCAGTGAAACATTTAGAATCCTTTTAAACCGTTTTCCCGCTCGAGTCGACCGTCACAGGTCACAGGTCACAGGTCACAGGTCACAGGTTCAGGAGACGGGTTTGTGAATGACACAATTTAAATAAAGTGAGTTTATTTTAAAATATTTAAACACGGTCATGGGACTGTCAGATGCCCTCCCATCCTCCTGTATCCCACAGGTCAAATGTCTTTAGTGACTCTGCAGATGTTGTGGTGTGTCAGATGCCCTCCCTGTGGTTGGGGTTTGAGAGTGGACATTGTCTCTGGCTCTGCCCCGGGGCGGCTGGGGCTACAGTCGTATTAACATTACTGTTAAGATCTGTAATGTTTGTGTTTAAGAGGCGGAGAGGGGCGGGGCCTGCGAGAGGGGCGGGGCCTGGCTAAAAGGGGCGGGGTTTGCCTAAAAGGGGCGGAGTCATGGAGGGCTACGGGCTGAAAGCGGGCGGAGCCTTTGATCTGATGACGTTCCTGAAGCAGCCAATCACAGTCCTGCGTCTGCTCAGCTGGGTGAGTGTGGAAGGGCATCCGGCTCATCGAGTTTATATGTTCTCCCTGTGTCTTTAGCAAACACACACACAACGCACACTTTAACAAACACACACAACGCACACTTTACAAACACACACAATGCACACTTTATAAACACACACAATGCACACTTTATAAACACACACAACGCACACTTTACAAACACACACAATGCACACTTTATAAACACACACAATGCACACTTTACAAACACACACAAGACACATTTTACAAACACACACAATCATAAAGACACCAGGTTCATGGCGCAGTTCAGGAGTTTGATTTGCATGCTAATGCGAATGCTAGTGCTAATGCTAGTGCTAATGCTAGTGCTAATGCTAGTGCTAATGCTAGCTCGTGACTGTCATGTGATTCAGAGGGACGTGTTTAGCAGCTCAGATCCTTTCACCTGGTGTTGTTCAGATCAGTCGGGTCTTTCTGGTCAGATTGGGTTCAAATTAAACTCAAATTAAAGTCTAACAGAGCCTCAGACAGAGCAGTACGTACAGTTAGCGCCCCTCACATTTGTGTGGTGCTCAGGTCTTCGCGCTGGTCGTTCTCGCCAGTGTCTCAAACGAAGGCTTCGTGAACCGGCCGGACTCGCCCGTCGCCCTCTGCGTGTTTAACGGAAACGGCGGCGCCTGCGGCCTCGCCGAGGGGGCGGGGTCTCTGGCACTCGTCTTTAGCTCCGCCTTCATCGCCCTCGACCTGCACCTCCCCCATATCAGCTCCGTCAGAGACCGCAAGAGAGTCGTGATGGCCGACATCCTCGCCTCAGGTGCTCCTCTGACCCTCTGACCTCCTCCTCTGACCCTCCTCCTCTGACCCTCTGACCTCCTCCTCTGACCCTCCTCCTCTGAACCTCTGACCTCCTCCTCTGACCCTGTGACCTCCTCCTCTCCTCCTCTGACCCCCTCCTCTGACCCTCTGACCTCCTCCTCTCTTCCTCTGACCTCCTCCTCTGACCCTCTGACCTCCTCCTATCCTCCTCTGAACCTCTGACCTCCTCCTCTGACCTTCTGACCTCCTCCTCTCTTCCTCTGACCTCCTCCTCTGAACCTCTGACCTCCTCCTCTGACCTTCTGACCTCCTCCTCTCTTCCTCTGACCTCCTCCTCTGACCCTCTGACCTCCTCCTCTCCTCCTCTGACCTCCTCCTCTGACCCTCTGACCTCCTCCTCTCCTCCTCTGACCCTTTGATCTCCTCCTCTGACCTCCTCCTCTCCTCTGACCCTCTGACCTCCTCCTCTGACCCTCTGATCTCCTCCTCTGACCCTCTGACCTCCTCCTCTGACCCTCTGACCTCCTCCTCTGACCCTCCTCCTCTGAACCTCTGATCTCCTCCTCTGACCCTCTGACCTCTTCCTCTTCTCCTCAGGTGGGTGGAGCCTCCTCTGGTTCGTCTCCTTCTGTTTTCTTGCTCATCAGTGGCAGATTTCGTCGGTGGAGAACGACCCTCTGGGCGAAGGGGCCAACGCCGCACGAGCCGCCATTTTGTTCTGCTTCTTCTCCATCTTCAGCTGGGTACAAACCAGGACTAAACCAGGACTAAACCAGGACTAAACCAGGACTAAATCAGGTCTGAACCAGGACTAAACCAGGACTAAACCAGGTCTGAACCATGACTAAACCAGGACTAAACAACTACTATACTGTAGTACTTGTACTGTAGTACTTGTACTTGTACTGTAGTACTTGTACTGTAGTATTTGTACTGTAGTACTTGTACTGTAGTACTACAGTACTGTAGTACTTGTACTGTAGTATTTGTACTGTAGTACTTGTACTTGTACTGTAGTACTGGTACTGTAGTACTTGTACTGTAGTACTTGTACTGTAGTGCTGTAGTACTTGTACTGTAGTACTTGTACTGTAGTGCTGTAGTACTTGTACTGTAGTGCTGTAGTACTTGTACTGTAGTACTTGTACTGTAGTGCTGTAGTACTTGTACTGTAGTACTTGTACTGTAGTGCTGTAGTACTTGTACTGTAGTACTTGTACTGTAGTACTGTAGTACTGTAGTACTTGTACTGTAGTACTGTAGTACTGTAGTACTTGTACTGTAGTACTGTAGTACTGTAGTACTTGTACTTTTTTTAGTGACGGGTGTTTGATGTTTTCTTGTCACAGGGAGGTCTCACTCTGCTCTCTCTGGAGCGAATGAAACGTGTCTCGTTTGAAGAAGAATACAACAAACTCTTCACTCCTCAGACCGACCAATGAGAGCACGGCACCTCAGACCGACCAATGACCGACCGACGAGAGCGCGGCGCCTCAGACCGACCAATGAGAGGGCGGCACCTCAGACCGACCAATGACCGACCAATGAGAGCGCGGCGCCTCAGACCAACCAATGACCGACCGACGAGAGCGCGGCGCCTCAGACCGACCAATGAGAGCGCGGCACCTCAGACCGACCAATGACCGACCGACGAGAGCGCGGCGCCTCAGATCGACCAATGAGAGCGCGGCACCTCAGACCGACCAATGACCGACCAATGAGAGCGCGGCGCCTCAGATCGACCAATGACCGACCGACGAGAGCGCGGCGCCTCAGACCGACCAATGAGAGCGCGGCACCTCAGACCGACCAATGACCGACCGACGAGAGCGCGGCGCCTCAGATCGACCAATGAGAGCGCGGCACCTCAGACCGACCAATGACCAACCAATGAGAGCGCGGCGCCTCAGATCGACCAATGACCGACCGACGAGAGCGCGGCGCCTCAGACTGACCAATGACCGACCGACGAGAGCGCGGCGCCTCAGACCGACCAATGAGAGCGCGGCACCTCAGACCGACCAATGACCGACCGACGAGAGCGCGGCGCCTCAGACCGACCAATGACCGACCGACGAGAGCGCGGCGCCTCAGACCGACCAATGAGAGCGCGGCACCTCAGACCGACCAATGACCGACCGACGAGAGCGCGGCGCCTCAGACCGACCAATGACCGACCGACGAGAGCGCGGCGCCTCAGACCGACCAACAAGAGTGCGGCGCCTCAGACCGACCAACGAGAGCACGGCACCTCAGACCAACCAACGAGAGCCTCAGACCGACGAGAGCGCGGCGCCTCAGACCGACCGACGAGAGCCTCAGACCGACCGACGAGAGCGCGGCGCCTCAGACCGACCGACGAGAGCGCGGCGCCTCAGACCGACCGACGAGAGCGCGGCGCCTCAGACCGACCAATGAGATCGTGGTGCCTCAGACCGACCAATGACCGACCAATGAGAGCGCGGCGCCTCAGATCGACCAATGACCGACCGACGAGAGCGTGGCGCCTCAGACCGACCAATGAGAGCACAGTGCCTTAGACCAATCACAGCAGAGACCCACCCCTTTGTGTTTGTTTTGTTTCATATTTAAACTTTAAATGGATTTGAATAAAACGTTTTTATTTCACATTTGTTCATTTTTTACACAAAACGTTTTTATCAAAGAATCATTTAAAATAAGAACTCAAAATAACATGAGCTTTGAACCGGCAAGCCCCAGGTGAAAGGGCGGAGTCTGAACCGGCCGAAGGTGAAAGGGCGGAGTCTGAACCGGCCGCAGGTGAAAGGGCGGAGTCTGAACCGGCCGCAGGTGAGAGGGCGGAGTCTGAACCGGCCGCAGGTGAGAGGGCGGAGTCTGAACCGGCTCCAGGTGAGAGGGCGGAGTCTGAACCGGCCCCAGGTGAGAGGGCGGAGTCTGAACCGGCCCCAGGTGAGAGGGCGGAGTCTGAACCGGCCCCAGGTGAGAGGGCGGAGTCTGAACCGGCGAGCTCCAGGTGAGAGGGCGGAGTCTGAACCGGCCACAGGTGAGAGGGCGGAGTCTGAACTGGCCCCAGGTGAGAGGGCGGAGTCTGAACCGGCCCCAGGTGAGAGGGCGGAGTCTGAACAGAGAACAGCGCCCCCCTGTGGAGGCTCAGGTCACGACACGGTGAGCTCCAACTCCTCGTCTTCATCAGGAGGAAGACTCACCTCTGTCACCTGCACAAAACAGAGCGTCAGAGACAGGGACAGGCAGGGACAGACAGGGAAAGGGTCACACCTGTAGAAGCTGCTCCTGCTCCTCAGGGTCAAACTGATGAAGCTCCTTCAGATCCACCATCACTTTACCATTTCCTGAAGAGACACAAGAACATAAGGAGAATGTGAGGAGAGCGTGAGGAGAGCGTGAGGAGAACGTGAGAACATGAGGAGCTTGAGGAGGTGAGAACGTGAGGAGAGCGTGAGCACGTGAGAGCGTGGTGAGAGCATGAGGAGAGCGTGAGGAGGTGAGAACATGAGGAGCTTGAGGAGGTGAGAACGTGAGGAGAGCGTGAGCACGTAAGAGCGTGGTGAGAGCATGAGGAGAGCGTGAGGAGGTGAGAACATGAGGAGAGCATGAGAAGGTGAGAGCGTGAGGGGAGCATGAGGAGACGGTGAGAGCGTGAAGAGAGCATGAGGAGAGCGTGAGGAGACCGTGAGGAGAGCGTGAGAACATGAGGAGAGCGTGAGGAGAACGTGAGGGAGTGTGAGGAGAACGTGAGGGAGTGTGAGGAGAACGTGAGGAGAACGTGAGAACGTGAGGAGAATGTGAGGAGAGCGTGAGAAGGTGAGAGCGTGGTGAGAGTGTGAGGAGAACGTGAGGAGAGCGTGAGGAGAGCGTGAGGAGAGCGTGAGGAGAGCGTGAGGAGAGCGTGAGGAGAGCGTGAGGAGAGCGTGAGGAGAACGTGAGGAGAGCGTGAGAACATGAGGAGAGCTTGAGGAGAACCTGAGGCACAGAGCTGCAACTAATGATTCTTTTAGTATTTGATGATTCCTTCTGTTGTTCTCTTAAGACTTTAAAATAAATTTTAACCAAATAAAGTTTGAGTCCTGGTTCAGTCCCGGTTCAGTCCTGGTTTAGTCTAAAACTGCTCAAAGTCTCCGGTGAATGTGATTTTTTTTTCAGTATTGGTATCAGTGAAAAATGAGGATCCAGATTCGATATTTTTCAAACTTTATTTGGTGAAAAACATAATTTAAAGTCTCAGAGAAGAACAGAAAGAATCGTCTGAGGAGTCGAATATTAAAAGAATCGTTAGTGGCAGCTCTGCGTTTCATGTTCTCATTTTGTGCCTTAAATCTATTCCAGGACTATTCCAGGTCTAATCTAGGACTATTCCAGGTCTAATTCAGGTCTATTCCAGGTCTAATCTAATAATAATAATAATAATAAATATTATTAATAAATATTATTAATAAATAAAATGTATTATTACATTTTATTTATTAGGCGCCTTTCTGGACACTCGGGGTCGCCTTACAACAAGTACAGTAAACACATTAGGCAGTTAAAAGCAACAGTTAAAATACATACAAAAACAAACAGTCAAACTTTGAAACAGTAAAACTTTTAAAAACTTTAAAAGGACAGTGCAGTTATGGTTGAAAGGCCAGTCTGAACAGATGAGTTTTGAGTTTGGATTTGAAGTGTGGAAGTGTGTCAGTGTTGCGGAGGTCAGGAGGGAGAGAGTTCCAGAGCCGAGGAGCAGAGAGAGGAGGAGGAGCGGAGAGAGGAGGAGGAGCGGAGAGAGGAGGAGGAGTGGAGAGAGGCAGAGAGAGGCGGAGAGAGGAGGAGGAGCAGAGAGAGGAGGAGGAGCGGAGAGAGGAGGAGGAGCGGAGAGAGGCGGAGAGAGGAGGAGGAGCGGAGAGAGGAGGAGGAGCGGAGAGAGGCGGAGAGAGGAGGAGGAGCGGAGAGAGGAGGAGGAGTGGAGAGAGGAGGAGGAGCGGAGAGAGGAGGAGGAGTGGAGAGAGGCAGAGAGAGGCGGAGAGAGGAGGAGGAGCAGAGAGAGGAGGAGGAGCGGAGAGAGGCGGAGAGAGGAGGAGGAGCGGAGAGAGGAGGAGGAGCGGAGAGAGGAGGAGGAGCGGAGAGAGGAGGAGGAGTGGAGAGAGGCAGAGAGAGGCGGAGAGAGGAGGAGGAGCAGAGAGAGGAGGAGGAGCGGAGAGAGGCGGAGAGAGGAGGAGGAGCGGAGAGAGGAGGAGGAGCGGAGAGAGCAGGAGGAGCGCAGAGAGGAGCGGAGAGAGGAGGAGGAGCGGAGAGAGGAGCGAAGAGAGGAGGAGAGAGCAGAGAGAGGAGGAGGAGCGGAGAGAGGAGCGAAGAGAGGAGGAGAGAGCAGAGAGAGGAGGAGGAGCGGAGAGAGGAGGGGAAAGGAGGAGGAGCAGAGAGAGGAGGAGAAGCGGAGAGAGGAGGAGGAGCGGAGAGAGGCGGAGAGAGGAGGAGGAGCGGAGAGAGGAGGAGAAGCGGAGAGAGGAGGAGGAGCGGAGAGAGGCGGAGAGAGGCGGAGGAGCGGAGAGAGGAGGAGAGAGGAGGAGGAGCGGAGAGAGGAGGAGGAGCGGAGAGAGGCGGAGGAGCGGAGAGAGGAGGAGGAGCGGAGAGAGGAGGAGGAGCGGAGAGAGGAGGAGAGAGCAGAGAGAGGAGGAGGAGCGGAGAGAGGAGGAGAAAGGAGGAGGAGCGGAGAGAGCAGAGAGGAGGAGGAGCGGAGAGAGGAGGAGGTCACAGAGATATGGAGGTGTGAAGTTGTGGATGACTTTGAATGTGTGGAGCAGGATTTTGTATTGAAGCGGTTCGTGTGGAGCCAGTGGAGCTGTTGTAGGATGGTGTGATGTGGTTGATGGAGGGGGTGTGTGTGTGTGTGTGTGTGTGTGTGTGTGCGTGCGCGTGTGTGTGCGTGTGCGTGTGTGCGTGCGTGTGTGTGTGTGTGTGTGATAATGCGAGCGGCTCAATTCTGAACCAGCTGAAGTTTATGGAGAGTTTTTTGTGGGAGACCAAACAAAAGAGAGTTGCAGTAAATCCAGGCGGGAAGTGACGAGGCTGTGCACAAGTACAGCAGTGGACTGAGGAGTAAGGGAGGAGACGATGTATGTTTCGGAGGTGGAAGTAGGCAGAGCGGGTGACGCTGTTTATGTGAGAGGTGAAGGAGAGGGTGCTATCGAGGATGACACCCAGACTCTTAACCTGAGGGGAGGGAGAGATGGAGGAGCCGTCGATGTGAATGGAGAAATGATTGATCTTGCTTAGGCTGGATTTGGTGCCTACAAGAAGAAGTTCAGTTTTATTGCTATTGAGTTTGAGAAAGTTGGAGGTGAACCAGGATTTGACTTCATTGATACAGGTGACAAGGGCTGATGGTGGGAGTGTGGAGTTGGGTTTACTGGAGAGGTAGAGCTGGGTGTCATCCGCGTAGCAGTGGAAGTGGATGTGGTGTTTCTGGAAAATGTGGCCGAGGGGGAGAAGACAGATGATAAAAAGGAGAGGACCAAGGACAGAACCCTGGGAAACACCTGTGGAGATGGAGGCAGTATGAGAAGTGAAGGATTTGAGTAGAATGAACTAAGTGCGGTCGGAAAGATAGGAGTGAAACCAGGAGAGGACTGTTCCAGAGATGCCGATAGAAGAGAGTCTGCTGAGGAGGATGGAATGAGAAATGGTGTCGAAGGCCGAACTAAGATCAAGCAGAAGGAGAATGGATAAAAAACCAGAGTCAGCAGAGAGGAGAAGATCATTTGTGATTCTGAGGAAGGCTGTTTCAGTGCTATGGAGGGGACGGAAGCCAGATTGGAAATGTTCATAAAGGTTATTAGAAGACAGATGAGCATGAAGTTGTTTTCAGAGGAGAGGGGACAGTACCAGAGGTGAGGGAGGCGTGAATTATATTGGTGATTAGAGGAGCTAGAGAAGGAAGTGTGGCTTTGACAAGGGCAGTGGGGAGTGGGTCGAGTTGACATGAGGAGGTTTTGGATTTATTGACAAGATTGGAAATTTGACTGACAGAAGGAAGAGTAAAAGATGAGAAAGGGGTGTCAGATGTAGGAAATGGAATGGCAGGTATAGGTAGAGCAGAGAAGGGAGTGAGCTGTTGGTGAATAAGTTGGATTTTTGTGGTGAAGTGTGAGGCCAGGATATTGTAGAAATCAGATGAATAGAGGTGTGATGGAAGAGAGAAGGATTGGTGATGTTAGATATGAGAGAGAAAAGGATCTTGGAATTTCCTTCGTTAGAACTGATTAATCTGGAGTAATATGAAGATTTGGTTTTGGAGATGCGGTCTTTGTAGTGGAGAGTGTGCTGTGTGTACAAGTCTTTGTGAATACTTAGTCCAGTTTTATTGTAGAGTCTTTCGAGTTGACGGCCTTTTGCTTTTAACTGTCTGAGAGTGGGGGTGTACCAGGTGCAGTGTGAGTGAATGAGACAGATCTGGATTTGAGTGGAGCAAGTGTATTGAGAATGTTGTGCAGGTGGGTGTTGTAATGTGAGACAAGTTGATCCGGCGTTGTGAAACTGTCTGTACTTGGAAGGTTACTGATGTGAGAAGATAAAATGTCCAAATGTCCTTAATTTTACGGAAAGTTATGGTGCGTGAAGGGTTGTGTTTGGAAAGAGGATGATTGGCATTAAATGTAAGGAGCATATGATCAGAAAATGGGATGAAGATGGCTTTACAGTCTATGGGTATTACACCTGAGCAGCAGATTAAGTCCAGAATATGTCCTTTGGAGTGAGTGGGAAAATGACCAAACTGATGCAAACCAAAACTGTCCAGACAAGATGTGAAATCATTGGTGAGTGAGTTATTGACAATGTCCAAGTGAATATTGAGGTCCCCTAATAATATTACGTTTGGTGAAAGTGTGGAAACATGTGTTAGAAAAGCTGCCAAGTCTGTTAAAAAATCCTTATTTGGTTTTGGAGGTCTGTAAATAGTCACAACAATAGTCGTAGATCCAGAGAGCTGACGTGCAGTCGCCTCAAACGACTGATACACAGGCACAGTCACAGGCGCTACCCTCAAACTCTCGCGGTAAATTACCGTGAGACCACCCCCTCGACCGGTGACACGAGGTTGGGAGAGGTAAACAAACCCCGGAGGAGTAGCGTCACTGAGATGGGCAAAATCATTTTTTTGCTGCCACGTCTCCGTCAAGCATAAAAAGTCCAACTATTCCAGGTCTAATCTAGGACTATTCCAGGTCTAATCTAGGACTATTCCAGGACTAATCTAGGACTAAACCAGGTCTAAACCAGACTTAAAAAAGGACCAAAGGCATGGTCAGATTTGAAGTGCGTACGCGGGCCACAGTTTGGTTCTGTTTTCACTTTCACTTTCCTCTTGTAAAGTGTTTCTTGGAGTGTCTCTGGAATCTCCTAAAGCAGTTCAAATAAGACCAAGAATAACTGTTAACCTTAAAACTACCACTTGATGACATCACAAGGTGGAACAGAGCGTTTGGAGCTTTGGAGATGTAGACAGACTAATAATAAAGAGTTCCTCAAACATGTGAATGAAACAAACACAACTCCAGGTCTGTTTCTGAGGAGGAACATCAGAACATCAGAACACGACTTAAAGCTCAGAGTCAGTTTGTGTGATTCAGGAGCTTTAAACAGGAGGTGCCCTTCTGTGGGGTTAGGGTTACTATAAATGTGGAGGAACATCAGAGGAACATCAGAAGAACATCAGAGGAGCATCAGGGAAACATCAGAGGAAGATCAGGGAAACGTCAGAGGAACATCAGAGGAGCATCAGAGGAGCATCAGAGGAGCATCAGAGGAACATCAGAGGAACATCAGAGGAGCATCAGGGGAAACATCAGAGGAACATCAGAGGAACATCAGGGAAACATCAGAGGAACATCAGGGAAACATCAGAGGAACATCAGGGAAACATCAGAGGAACATCAGAGGAACATCAGAGGAGCATCAGAGGAGCATCAGGGAAACATCAGAGGAACATCAGGGAAACATCAGGGGAAACATCAGAGGAACATCAGAGGACATCCGGTACTATGGAAGACCTCCTGCATTGTGCCTGTGCCCAAGAAGCCTATTCCATCTGGACTTAATGACTTCAGAAAATGTTTGAGAGGGGAAACATCAGAGGAGCACAAACCGAGGAGAACCAGCAGAACATTGGAGAATGCCTGGACCAGAGCCTTTTCTCTCACCACTCTCTGCAGACGCCCACGACCACGCAACATCTCCACAGGGTCTGAGGAGCAAAGAGAGGGATGAGAGGAGAGAGGAGCAGGGGGTCAGGGGGTCAGGGGATCAGGGGATCAGGGGATCAGGGGGTCAGAGGGTCAGGGGGTCAGAGGGTCAGAGGATCAGGGAGTCAGAGGGTCAGAGGATCAGGGGGTCAGAGGGTCAGAGGATCAGGGAGTCAGAGGGTCAGGGGGTCAGAGGATCAGGGGGTCAGGGGGTCAGAGGATCAGGGGGTCAGAGGATCAGGGGGTCAGAGGGTCAGGGGGTCAGAGGGTCAGAGGATCAGGGAGTCAGAGGGTCAGAGGATCAGGGGGTCAGAGGATCAGGGAGTCAGAGGGTCAGGGGGTCAGAGGATCAGGGGGTCAGAGGGTCAGGGGGTCAGAGGGTGTGTTGTACCTGAGCAGGTGAGTGTTTGCTGGAGCACAGCGGCGCCCCTGGTGGTGACCTGGTGGAAGGGGAAGTGCAGCTCCAGTAAACAGCCGAGTCTCAGAGCCACGCCCCCAGAGCCCGGGTCCTGGTCCTGGTCCAAGTCCGGGTCTAGCTCCTTCAGCTGCAGTACCGACAGGGTCAGACCATCAGTACAATGATCCAAATGATTCTAGTGAAGGTGTGTGGAGTTTAAAAACACAGTGGAGCACTTCCTGTATCACCACATGATGACATCACAAGGTGGAACAGAGTGTTTTCTGTTTGAGAGAAGAACTCGTGTTAAATCTGCAGGTTTGTGTCTCACTGTGATGATGTCAGAGCTCCAGCCGTTGAATCCCAGGAGGTGATTGGCCAGATTCAGACAGTGGGCGTGGCTTAGAGGCGTGCTTCGGGACAGGAAGTGAGGCGTCTTCTTCGAACTCAGACGCACCTGAGGACGGGAGGGCATCTGACACAATTATTTCTACCATGCGGGAGATGTGGGAGGGCATCTGACCTTGAGCGGCCGGTCCCGGAGCAGGCCGTGGGAGGGCATCAGGGCCTTTCCGTCCGTCTCTCTCTGGGCTCGAGCCGCGTGAACGGATGAGAAAAACTTCACCAACGCCGAGAAGAATCCAGGAGACGAAGGAGTGATTTTCAGGAGGTAAAGAGGCCCGAAAGAGGAGAAGAGGGAAGCGAGGGAGGTCTGTGGGAGAGAGGGAGGACAAGGAGGGTTAGAGAGGAGAAGAGAGAGAGGGAGAAGAGGAGAGAAGAGAAGAGAAGAGAGAGAGGGAGGGAGAGGGAGGGAGAAGAGAAGAGGAGAGAGAGGGAGGGAGGAGAGAAGAGAAGAGGAGAGGAGAGAGAGGGAGGAGAGGGAGGGAGAAGAGGAGAGGAGAGAGAGGGAGGGAGAGGGAGGGAGAAGAGAAGAGGAGAGAGAGGGAGGGAGGAGAGAAGAGGAGAGGAGAGGGAGGGGAGGAGAGAGAGGGAGAAGAGGAGAGGAGAGAGAGGGAGGGAGAGGGAGGGAGAAGAGAAGAGGAGAGGAGAGAGAGGGAGGGAGAGGGAGGGAGAAGAGGAGAGAGAGGGAGGGAGGAGAGAAGAGGAGAGGAGAGGGAGGGAGAAGAGGAGAGAGAGGGAGGGAGAAGAGAAGAGGAGAGAGAGGAAGGGAGAAGAGGAGAGGAGAGAGAGGGAGGGAGAGGGAGAGAGAAGAGGAGAGAGAGGGAGGGAGAAGAGAAGAGAGAGGGAGGGAGAGGGAGGGAGAAGAGAAGAGAGAGGGAGGGAGGAGAGAAGAGAAGAGGGAAGAGAGGGAGGTCTGTGGGAGAGAGGGAGGACAAGGAGGGTTAGAGAGGAGAAGAGAGAGAGGGAGAAGAGGAGAGAGAGGGAGGGAGAGAGAAGAGAAGAGGAGAGAGAGGGAGGGAGAAGAGAAGAGAAGAGGAGAGAGAGGGAAGGAGAGGGAGGGAGAAGAGAAGAGGAGAGAGGGAGGGAGGAGAGAAGAGGAGAGGAGAGGGAGGGGAGGAGAGGGAGGGAGAAGAGGAGAGGAGAGAGAGGGAGAAGAGAAGAGGAGAGAGAGGGAGGAGAGGGAGGGAGAAGAGAAGAGGAGAGAGAGGGAGGGAGGAGAGAAGAGGAGAGGAGAGAGAGGGAGGAGAGGGAGGGAGGGAGAAGAGAAGAGGAGAGAGAGGGAGGGAGGAGAGAAGAGGAGAGAGAGGGAGGGAGGAGAGAAGAGGAGAGGAGAGGAGAGGGAGGGGAGGAGAGGGAGGGAGAAGAGGAGAGGAGAGAGAGGGAGGGAGAGGGAGGGAGAAGAGAAGAGGAGAGAGAGGGAGGGAGGAGAGAAGAGGAGAGGAGAGGGAGGGAGAAGAGGAGAGGAGAGAGAGGGAGGGAGGAGAGAAGAGGAGAAAGAGGGAGGGGAGGAGAAGAGGAGAGAGAGGGAGGGAGGAGAGAAGAGGAGAAGAAGAAGAAGAAGAAGAAGAGGAGGAAGTGACTGGAACACCTGAGTTTGATGATTTGGACGAGTGACTTTTGGCAGTGTTTGACACTGTGAGGATCATGTTAAACTCACCAGGAGGACATGTTCAGGTTCAGACTCTTCCAGGTTCCAAACAAACAGAGTTTTACTGTTCTCCACTGGAACCACAAACTCCACCACCTCTGCCTCCACCTGCTCCATCACCTACACCTGCTCCTGAAACAGAGGAGAAAGATCTGAGAGAAAGATCTGCCTCCATCAGCTTCACTACTCCTGAGAAAAGAGAGAAGAAAGACGAGTGGAGAGAGAGAGAGGAGAGAGAGAGGGGGGGGGGAGAGGGAGAGAGAGAGAGAGAGAGAGAGAGAGAGGGAGGAAGAGAGAGAGGGGGAGAGAGAGAGAGAGGGGGGGAGAGAGGGGGAGAGAGAGAGGGAGAGAGAGAGGGGGAGAGAGAGAGAGAGGGAGGGAGAGAGAGAGGGGGAGAGAGAGAGAGAGGGGGGGAGAGAGGGGGAGAGAGAGAGGGAGAGAGAGAGGGGGAGAGAGAGAGAGAGGGAGGGAGAGAGAGAGGGGGAGAGAGAGAGAGAGGGGGGGAGAGAGGGGGAGAGAGAGAGGGAGAGAGAGAGGGGGAGAGAGAGAGAGAGGGAGGAAGAGAGAGAGGGGGAGAGAGAGAGAGAGGGGGGGAGAGAGGGGGAGAGAGAGAGGGAGAGAGAGAGGGGGAGAGAGAGAGAGAGGGAGGGAGAGAGAGAGGGGGAGAGAGAGAGAGAGGGGGGGAGAGAGGGGGAGAGAGAGAGGGGGAGAGAGAGAGGGAGAGAGAGAGGGGGAGAGAGAGAGAGAGGGAGGGAGAGAGAGAGGGGGAGAGAGAGAGAGAGGGGGGGAGAGAGGGGGAGAGAGAGAGGGGGAGAGAGAGAGGGAGAGAGAGAGAGGGAGAGAGAGAGAGGGAGAGCGAGAGAGAGAGGAAAGAGAGAGAGAGAGAGGAGAGAGGGAGAGAGGGAGAAAGGGAGGAAGGGAGAGAAATACCGCGGACAGATTTGGTGAAATAAAACTGCAGTTTCACGAACTCCGTGTCCCGTGTCCTTCTCCGTGTCCCGTGTCCTCCTCCGTGTCCCGTGTCCTTCTCCGTGTCCCGTGTCCTCCTCCGTGTCCCGTGTCCTTCTCCGTGTCCCGTGTCTTTTTCGGTGTCCCGTGTCCTCCTCCGTGTCCCGTGTCCTTCTCCGTGTCCTCCTCCGTGTCCCGTGTCCTTCTCCGTGTCCCGTGTCCTCCTCCGTGTCCCGTGTCCTTCTCCGTGTCCTCCGCGCGGGGTCTTTTCTCTCCGTCTGTCACGTGGGTTTGTTTACTTCCGCATGTTTCCCGCTGGTCTGCGAATGGGGGCGGGGCTTGGGGTGAGGGCCAATCAAAGAGAGTTGCAGTGACTGACAGGACAACGGACCAATCACCGGTGAGTATCCGCTGTGCGTCTGTGTGTATCCTGGTTTAGTCCTGGTTTAGTTCTGGTTCAGTCCTGGTTTAGTTCTGGTTCAGTCCTGGTTTAGTCCTGGTTTAGTTCTGGTTCAATTCAATTCAATTCAATTCAATTTATTTTTGTATAGCCCAAAATCACAACAACAGTTATCTCGGCGGACTTCACAAAATTGTTGATTAATAAAGCAGAATAAGAAACATTCATAAATCAAAATACAGAATGTCCAACAACAGCAGGCAAATGGATAATTGTCCCAGCATCTCCTGTCCTTAGACCCTCCTTCTCGGCAAGGAAAAACTCCGAAAAACCCAATGGGAAAACGGAGAAACCTCGAGGAGAACCACAGTGAAGGAGAGATCCACTCCTAAGGACGGACAGGCAGATGAAACTACTAATCTAGCAGGACAAGGACAGTTAATCCAGGATAGGGAAGGAGAGGAGGGGTCCAGGTCCTCGACACTAGGGGGCAGCAGCGGTCCAAACTGGAACAGCAGCATCTGAAACAGTTACACTCCCCAAAAGGGAGTGGGACAGGGACAACATGTGAATAGCAAAGAACAGACTACGAATGAACTAGTAATTGAATAATCTTAACAGTAGGAGGAGAAAAAGTAGGAGAAACCAGAGGACAGTGCTCAAGTTGCCATACTTTCCCCAGTAATATATCTCCTAGAGCAGCTTAACTAGGCCTATGGGTTTAGTTTCTGTTCCTAACTGACCTGACCATAAGCTGATTCAAAGAGGAACGTTTTGAGCCTAATCTTAAATGTAGAGACTGTGTCAGCTTCTTTGACATGAGCAGGGAGCTGATTCCACAACAAGGGTGCTTGGTACCTAAAAGCTCTACCTCCTAAAGTACTTTTAGCGACTCTAGGAACCACCAATAGTGCAGCATTTTGAGAGCGGAGAGAACGGTTAGGATGATAAGGTACAATTTCATCTTTAATGTAGGAAGGGGCCATGTCATTTACAGCTTTATAGGTTAGAAGAAGAATTTTAAATTTTACTCTAAACTCAACCGGAAGCCAATGAAGATTTTTTAATACTGGAGTAATGTGCTCTCGTTTTTTAGTACCCGTTAGTATTCTTGCTGCTGCATTTTGAACCAATTGAAGGCTTTTTATAGAGCTTTTAGGGCAAGCTGCAAGCAGGGAGTTACAGTAGTCTAACCTCGAAGTGACAAAAGCATGGACAAGTTTTTCAGCATCATTTTTTGGCAGTACATTTCTAATTTTGGCTATATTGCGTAAATGAAAATAAGCCGTTTTACAGACATGGCTTATGTGTGCTTTAAATGAGAGCTCTTGATCAAATAGGACTCCAAGATTTCTTACAGTGGAGCTGGAGGCTACACAGACATTGTCCAATGTGATTATCTGCTCAGTTAGAGAGTCAAACTTTACATCGAGCCCAGCTGCAGGCCAGGACAAAACCACAATAGAGTCTCGTAGGTGTTTAGGGCCTAATAGAATGACTTCAGTTTTTTCAGGGTTAAGAAGTAAATAATTAAAGGTCATCCATGTTTTTATGTCCCTCACACAGTCACTAAGCCTTTCAATTTGATTAGTCTGATCAGGTTTCATTGATAGGTACAGCTGGGTGTCATCTGCATAACAGTGGAAATCGATACCGTGCTTTCGGATGATATTACCTAACGGTAGCATGTAAAGGGTAAACAGAACTGGACCCAGAACTGAACCCTGTGGCACACCGTAGGCTACTTTAGAGCACTGTGAGGAGCTCTGGTTTACATTTACAAACTGGTACCTATCGGATAAATAGGATTTAAACCAGCTGAGGGCAGTTCCTCTGATGCCCACATCACATTCCAACCTCTGCAGTAGAATGTTGTGGTCGATTGTGTCAAAAGCTGCACTGAGGTCCAACAGAACCAGTATTGAGACCTGACCATTGTCAGCAGCCAATAACAAATCATTTGTTACTTTAACCAGGGCTGTCTCAGTGCTATGATGAGCTCAGTGCTATGAATTATTTTCCTGCAGATGACGACAAAGCTGTTTAATTACAATTCTCTCCAGAATTTTAGAAATAAACGGAAGATTTGAAATAGGTCTGTAATTGGCTAAGAGGTCAGGATCAAGATTAGGCTTTTTTAGGAGCGGCTTAATTACTGCATATTTAAAAGACTGAGGCACGTAACCACTTTCCAGTGAAGTATTTATTATATTAAGAATAGGATCTATAATTAGAGGGAGAATTTCTTTGAAAAGTCTACTTGGGATTGTGTCTAACATACAAGTTGAGGATTTAGAGGACATAAAGGCTGAAGTTAATTCTGCATGATTTAGAATGGCAAACTTCTCAAAAACCCTACTCTTACAGCTTGGACTTGCTCAGAGTTAAAAGTAGGGGCAATTTCATTTATCTCTTATAGTAATGATCTTATTATTAAAAAATGTCAGGAAATCCTCAGAACTGAGAGTAATTGGGATTGAAGGTTCTACTGCGCTGTGGCAGTTTGTCAGCCTGGCTACAGTGCTGAATAAGAACCTAGGATTATTTTTGTTTACTTCAATTAGATTGGAATAGTAAGTGGTTTGGGCCGCACGCAACGCCTGCTTATAGGACAGAAGGCAGGTTTTCCATGCTTTTAAAGACTGCTCTGAGTGTGCTTTACGGTAACTTTTCTCAATTCTCCTAACCTTTTGTTTATGTGCACGCAGTTTTTCATTATACCATGGAGCAGATCGCCTTGGCCTGACAACTTTCTGTTTTAGTGGAGCAACTGCATCAAGGGCAGTTTTCAAAGAATCCATGGTCTTATCAACAAATTGGTCACTGGTTCAGTCCTGGTGTTGTCCTGGTTTAGTCCTGGTTTAGTCCTGGTTCAGTCCTGGTTTAGTCCTGGTTTAGTCCTGGTTTAGACCTGGTTTAGTCCTGGTGTAGTCCTGGTTCAGTCCTGGTGTAGTCCTGGTTCAGTCCTGGTTTAGACCTGCTTTAGACCTGGTTTAGTCCTGGTTTAGTCCTGGTTCAGTCCTGGTGTAGTCCTGGTTCAGTGCTGGTTTAGACCTGCTTTAGACCTGGTTTAGTCCTGGTGTAGTCCTGGTTCAGTCCTGGTTTAGACCTGCTTTAGACCTGGTTTAGTCCTGGTGTAGTCCTGGTTCAGTCCTGGTTTAGACCTGCTTTAGACCTGGTTCAGTGCTGGTTTAGACCTGCTTTAGACCTGGTTTAGTCCTGGTGTAGTCCTGGTTCAGTCCTGGTTTAGACCTGCTTTAGACCTGGTTTAGTCCTGGTGTAGTCCTGGTTCAGTCCTGGTTTAGACCTGCTTTAGACCTGGTTTAGTCCTGGTTCAGTCCTGGTGTAGTGTAACGGAGTTAAAAATGCACTAATTACTATTTCCTGGTTGTATTTTATGTTTGAATATAATTTATATGTGAATTTTATCATTTTGACATTTTATTTTGAAAACCGGAAGTGTGCGCTGCTCACACGTTTTATTTTGGTAGTTCAACTTCCCCTCTCAGTAGCACGTTGGAGAATGCAGAGGGTAAGTTCTGTCTGGGTTGAAAAGAATATATTTTACAAAAACCAACATACTTTTAACACAAATACAAGAACGTTAAGATAAGATAACGTTTTCACATGTAATGGATGTATTGTGGTGCGCTAATTTTGAGTTTTGTACATTTTATTTAGATTGTAAAGTTCACTTGATATTGTAACATTGTACTGAATGCCGCGAAAATGAGCAGCCATTTCATGGTGCTGTTCTCATTCTTACAGGGAGCCAGTGCCTGATATGTGTGAAGACATATTAATAGAGTATTTATATGTCTGTCACAGGTATGTTACATTTTATTCTATTTCTGTAAAGGTTATAAATTGTGCATTTGTCCCTCTGAATTATCACTCCACTGCAATCAAGTTAAATTTAAAATTGTTTTATTGTTTATACATGATTTATATAATTGAGAGTCACATGAGTTGTAAACCCTGTGTAACATGGTAATAACATGGCCAGTATGTATTTGTAAGCTCCCCCTCTGAGTAGCACGTTGGAGACTGCAGAGGGCGCCAGTGCTTGATATGTGTGAAGACATATTAATAGAGTATTTATACGTCTGTCACAGGAGTAAAGCTGACTGACTCCATACTGTGTCCTGTCTTTCGTATACGGCCTAACGAAGAGTTCCGCAGCCATTACACTGGTGCCGTGACCCATCGGATTCCCTGATCTGCTCGACGCCGATCGCCGTGGTTGCCCTTCTGCCGTGCTGCCCTTCACCTGCACCTTGAACGGGTTCTTCTGAGGTGTTGCTGGTGCAATACAAGGACAATTTGAGGGTGTTTCTTTTCAGTTACAAACGAGAAGTTAATTATTTTGGTTACACAACGCACGTACAGTTTGAAGTTACCCTACTGTGTTATTACCATGGATGATTTCACCACCCCAGTTTTACCTAAGGGTAGAGGGTTATGGAGATGTGATGCCAACGGTGGGAATGTGGGTCGTTCAGCTGTGATGTCTGAGGTTTTTATAGATGTTGGTGGATTTACTGGTGACAAGGTACAAACGTCTACACCCACCAGTGATGTTAATGCCATTCACCAACTTACTGGTATGGTGGGCCAGTTAGGTGCCCAGATCGGTGAGTCGATAGTGGCCAAGTTAATGTCAGCTGGTGTTGTTAATCTGTCCAGTGATACTCAGAAACCCACTCCCATACGCTCTCCCTCATGTGATGTGACCAAATGTGACTCCCCCCATGTGACAGTGCATGTTGCACCTGAACGTGAGCTACAGACATTTAAAGGTGATAGTACTGACAAATTTTCAGTCCAGGACTGGGTTGATATGACTAAGACTTACCTCAAGAAAAAGGGGACACCGTTATGTGAACAGGCTGAAGAAATCATGGGACATTTACTGGGCAAAGCTCAGTTCAAATAGCCCTCCGTGGTGACCCTGACCTTAACGTTGCAGACAGACCCATGGTAATCTATGATATTCTTGTGCGCTATTTCAGTGATGCCTCCTCGTGTCTTCTCCTTGCACACTTTTATGCCACCCTGCCAAGACACAAAGAAAATCCTGTTGACTATTGGATAAGGCTGAATAAAGCTGCTGACAGAGCACAAGAAGGGTTGCGGAGACAAGGTAATGCAATAGGCGGTTTGAATAACGAGGTGGCTCTCATGTTTGTTAAGCATTGCCCAGACCCAGAACTGTCCTCCACGTTTAAATGGAAACCCATTCACGAGTGGTCACTAAAGGATGTTCAGTCGAGAATTGATGACTATCAGGGAGAGATGCGGGCAAACCAAAGGGCATATGGTGCATCCCAGCTCAAAGTTAGTTGATTGTAAATACTTATTATTATTATTTATCTTGATTTTGATGCATGCTCTTATTTTCCTACTGCTTCTGTAACTTGCGTTGTGACACTGCAATTTCCCCATTGTGGGACAAATAAAGGATTATCTTATCTTATCTTAAAGTTCACGCTGCTGCTGTGTCCCCTGAACAGCCTAGTCCAGTTACGGTGCCCGAACAATGTCACTCAGTTACAGTAGTCCTGGTTTAGACCTGCTTTAGACCTGCTTTAGTCCTGGTTTAGTCCTTTTCACTGTATTTCAGTACAAATGTTTTTGTATTTTCTGCCACTGAAAAGTTTTTTTCTGATGTTTCGAGCAGAAACACAAACTGAGCAGAATTTACCCATTTTAAACCTCTGTTACTTTTACCTTTTACTCTTAAAGTAGTTTTTAAAAGGTATAATTCAGTGCTTTTGCTTAAAGGGGCATTATGTAACTTTTCTGGAGCTGTCACCTGGCTGTTTCCATGGAGATGTTTCTTTACCTGGAATGTTTTAATTAATCAATCACAGAAAAACCCGGGCTCACCTCCGCACAGATCTGACCTGTCACAGCCCTCACCTGTCAGCCCTCACCTGTCACAGCCCTCACCTGTCAGTTTAAAAAAAAATACTAAAACAAAAATGAGCTTCACACAATCATTTATATTTTTATTCCTCTGTAAAAAATACAACTTTTTTTATTTAAATATCCACATGTTCTCAAACAGCGTCACCTGCCGCACACAGCGCCACCTGCCGCACACGGCACCACCTGCCGCAACAGGCTGTAATCATTTGTCACAGGATTTAAAATATATTTACACACTTAAAACTGATTCACTTCAAATAAAATTTTTTAACAAGATGAGAGGTCCAGAGGAAGAACACTGAGGAGCAGAGGAGGAGGAGGAGAGTAGAGGAGGGGAGGAGAGAAGGAGAAGAGAGGAGGAGAGGAACAGAGGAGGAGGAGAGGAACAGAGGAGGAGGAGAGGAGCAGAGGAGCTGCAGTCTTTAGCGCCTCCTTCTGGACTGAGTGTGTATGGTCCTTTCACATTACTGCGCCCTCTACTGGCCATAGTGGGAGCAGCTCAAATGAGGCAGGAGCAGAGAGGAGACCTGGACCTGGATCAGACCTGGATCAGACCTGGATCAGACCTGCTTCACACGTGGATCAGTTCTGGCTGCAGTTACACGTTGGGCCTGATGGCGGCGTAGTTCTTGACGACTCCAGAGAATCGGACGATTCGGATCTCGGGATTCAAAGGTTTAAAATCCTGCCACAGAAACTCAGGAGATAAAACCTTAGAGGGTTTAACCTCCCAGAAATACCTGAAAAACACACAAAAATACAGTCACACAGTAACACAACTACACACAACTACACACACATGTACAGTCACCTCCTGCCCTCACCTGTCCAGGTGGCTCCTGCCCTCACCTGTCCAGGTGGCTCCTGCCCTCACCTGTCCAGGTGGCTCCTGCCCTCACCTGTCCAGGTGGCTCCTGCCCTCACCTGTCCAGGTGGCTCCTGCCCTCACCTGTTCAGGTGGCTCTCCTCCTGCCAGGCGGCCTCCAGCCCGTCCTTCTCGTCGTCTCTGTAGTTCTTGGAGCAGGTCTGGGTTAAGACCAGGACTTGGTTCAGACTTCCCCCGAACGCGCCGCCGCAGTAATAAAAGTCTCCATCAGAGGGCGCCATGTAGGCCCTGGACTCAGGCCGCCGCTCGTACGGGAACTTGCTCCGCTCGTCTCTATAGTAACCTGCGGGCCGGGGGTCAAAGGTCAGAGTTTGGTCTGAAGAGGGACAGTCCCGGTTCAGTCCCGGTTCAGTCCTGGTTCAGTCCAGACCTGGGTGCACCACAGACACCAGTTCTCCCAGACTCTCGGGGCCCCAGCGTCCGTGGAATTTGGAGTCGACGTCCAAACAGAAGACGAAGTGTGTGGAGCCGCTCAGCTCCAAGAGCAGAGCATGAATCATCTCCATCCGACGAGCCGAGATCTCCTGCCAGCGCCGAGAAGAAGAGACCACACGGACCAAGACCTGAACCAGACCAGAGACCAGGGTTAGACCAGAGACCAGGGTTAGACCAGAGACCAGAGACCAGGGTTAGACCAGAGACCAGGGTTAGACCAGAGACCAGGGACCAGGGTTAGACCAGAGACCAGGGACCAGGGTTAAACCAGAGACCAGAGACCAGGGACCAGGGTTAGACCAGAGACCAGAGACCAGGGACCAGGGTTAGTCCAGAGACCAGAGACCAGGGTTAGACCAGAGACCAGGGACCAGGGTTAGTCCAGAGACCAGGGTTAGACCAGAGACCAGGGTTAGACCAGAGACCAGGGACCAGGGTTAGTCCAGAGACCAGAGACCAGGGTTAGACCAGAGACCAGGGTTAGTCCAGAGACCAGGGTTAGTCCAGAGACTAGGGATCAGGGTTAGTCCACCTTAAACCGCCAGACTGTCCTCCACACACCTGTCCTACAGACTGTCATCCACACCTGTCCTACAGACTGTCCTCCCCACCTGTCCTACAGACTGTCCTCCACACCTGTCCTACAGACTGTCCTCCCCACGTGTCCTACAGACTGTCCTCCCCACGTGTCCTACAGACTGTCCTCCACACCTGTCCTACAGACTGTCCTCCACACCTGTCCTACAGACTGTCCTCCCCACGTGTCCTACAGACTGTCCTCCCCACGTGTCCTACAGACTGTCCTCCCCACGTGTCCTACAGACTGTCCTCCACACCTGTCCTACAGACTGTCCTCCCCACGTGTCCTACAGACTGTCCTCCCCACGTGTCCTACAGACTGTCCTCCCCACATGTCCTACAGACTGTCCTCCCCACGTGTCCTACAGACTGTCCTCCACACCTGTCCTACAGACTGTCCTCCCCACGTGTCCTACAGACTGTCCTCCCCACATGTCCTACAGACTGTCCTCCACACATGTGTCCTACAGACACAGATTTTGTCCTATTTATTCTATATGAACCTGTGACATCCCGGTTTAGTCCCAGTTTAGTACCTGTCGTCCTGGGGACAGATGGACTGTGGGGACGTCTTTGGGGCGATCGGTGAAGACGTAGATGTGAACGTTAAAACCAACGAAAAAGAACTGCTCCGAGGTCAAGAGGAAGTCCTCCAGAAACTGTATGTACCTGAAGAAGAAGAAAGAAGAAGAGAGGGGTCAGAGGGTCAGGGTATCATGGGGTCAGAGGATCAGAGGGTCGGGGGTCAGAGGGTCAGGGGTCAAAGGGTCGGGGGTCAGAGAATCAAGGGGTCAGAGGGTCGGGGGTCAGAGGATCAGAGGGTCGGGGGTCAAAGGATCAGGGGGGTTAGGTCACAGGTCAAGTGACTGACTTCCCTACGGCGAACACGGTGGCAGCGATGGTGAGATTCTTGGGTTTAAAGATGGCGTCCATCAGCACAGGGTCAAAGGTCAACTCCCAGACGACAGGGGCAAGCCAGGGCGTTACCGTGACGACGTCTGTACGCCTGAAACCAAAACAACTGTCACAGCCCAATCTGACCTTTAACCTCCTAAAAATACCCCTGGATTTGTGTTTGTTTCATTCACATGTTTGAGGAACTCTTTATTATTAGTCTGTCTACATCTCCAAAGCTCCAAACGCTCTGTTCCACCTTATGATGTCATCAAGTGGTAGTTTTCAAGTGAACAGCTCCTTTTACCTTTAGTTCAGTCGAGATCGGCAATTCCAAGACTGAAATGATCCAAATGATTCTAGTGAAGGTGTGTGGAGTTTAAAAACACAGTGGAGCACTTCCTATGTCACCGGGGGCAGGGCCCTGGGGGCGGGGCCCTGCCGTACGCTCTGTCTCTCTAAGTGAAGAGAGTCTGAGGAAAAGTTTGATCCAGAAATCAG
Organism: Taenioides sp. WSHXM2023; assembly: GCA_029959045.1. Lineage (NCBI taxonomy): Eukaryota > Metazoa > Chordata > Actinopteri > Gobiiformes > Gobiidae > Taenioides > Taenioides sp. WSHXM2023. The sequence goes on along the minus strand of CM057101.1, from coordinate 30,153,628 downwards.
CAGAAAATTCACAAATAAAAGAATCACCCTCAGGTTTGTGCGCTTAAGCAGAGGTCACGAGGAGCATTCACACGATTATATTATTATTATATATTGGACATTTAATGTTTATTTCACTCATTATTCTCCACTATTTTATTATTATATGTTAAACATTTGAAACCTCACCCTTTTGTGCACCAGCGTGTGCACTTTCGCCGCCTTTTCCTGTCCGTGCCGTGACCATAGGCTCCCATAGACTCCTATAGGCTCCTATAGACTCTCATAGGCTCCCATAGACTCCCATAGACTCCCATAGGCTCCCATAGGCTCCTATAGACTCTCATAGGCTCCCATAGACTCCCATAGACTCCCATAGACTCCCATAGGCTCCTATAGGCTCCTATAGACTCTCATAGGCTCCCATAGACTCCCATAGACTCCCATAGGCTCCTATAGGCTCCTATAGGCTCCCATAGACTCCTATAGGCTCCAATAGACTCCTATAGGCTCCAATAGACTCCCATAGACTCCCATAGGCTCCCATAGGCTCCTATAGAGCTCCTGCAGATGACGTCACGCTATCCCAGCATGCACCACCGGGCGCCATCTTGGCAGGAATTATTATAAACAAACTAACTAACTAGCCTACAAAACTTCCAGCTTACAACAATGGTAGACTCATGCTGTGCCCCTGGATGCACAAACCACCGAGGACAAGTTAAAGATAGAGCCTTTTATCGCATTCCCAAAGATCCAGCTCGGAGGGTAAAATGGATTTCTGCGATAAAACGGGCAAGAAGCGCGCTGAAGAAAACCGAGCGTTGGAACCTGTCACCTAATGGATGTCGCTTGTGCAGTGCAGTTTAATCTTTGTGAATGATTCACTTGTAATTAAAAGAAGTTCTAAAAACTGTCGCTGTTTCTACAAATAGCTTGCGGTCTCGCGTCATCATAACTTTAGCCTATGCTAACGAGCAAAATGGTACACTACTTACCCTGGCAGTAACAACAAAACAACTCCTTTGTGGTAAACTCCAGAGTAGCACCTCGATCACGAATCCCGACTGAGTCCATTTGTATCCTTCCAGGCTTTTGTACGCCTTCAGTGAATCTCCGGTGTAGTAAGAAGGAAAGTTAATAAGATAGTTGTAGATATCGGGATATTGGACATTTGGAAGTCCCGAGCCTCCTTCCGCTACCTGAACTACGGTTTTAAAAATCACACCAGGCACTAGATAAGGATCACTAATTTGTAATCTCTGAAGTTTAGTGGTGTAACGATGTTTGTCTCTGTCCGAAAGTTCGTTGCTGGCATCCATTCCTCTCGCTGGTCTATGCAAATATCTCTCGCTACTTCTTGCCTGCCAACATGGCGTCGTAAACAAACCGGGTCACGTGACTGCAGGAGGTCTATAGACTCCCATAGACTCTCATAGGCTCCCATAGGCTCCTATACACTCCCATAGGCTCCCATAGAGTGTATGCAGTTGACGTCACAGGTTTCCCCTGATCCACTTCCGGCGGTCCAGATCTCCGTAGGCCGCCATAGTAAACTCACTGTTCAATTCTAAATTACGCGTCATAAAGTCACAAAATGCCCGAGAAATGTTGTGCCTATCAGTGTTCTCAGACAAGGGACAAAGATAAAAACATTCAGCTGTACAGGATTCCTGCTGAGTCTGATCCTGACCGCAGAAGTAGGTGGATTGCTGCGATTAGACGAGCCCATCATAAAACTGCTGACAAGCCCTGGGAACCAACCAAACACTCCAGGCTTTGTAGCAGACACTTCATATCAGGTGTGGTTTGATTTGATCTTCACAATTTTACTAGTAGGTCAATCACATTGAGTGGATTCACATTTGGAAGCAAGAAGACTTAATTACTATTAATACAGTGTAACTATCAGATGTTGCAGTGTTTTTGTATGTTTTTGCACATAGCTATCACTTTATTGGTCTTTATTCACAAAGTTTTAACATATCATTACCTCCGCCAAGGAGATTATGTTTTCGCCTGCGTCTGTCTGTTTGTTTGTTAGTTAGTTAGTTTGTTTGTTAGTTAGCAAGATAACTCAAAAAGTTATGGACGGATCTTGATGAAATTTTCAGGAAATGTTCCTAATGGTAAATCCAACAGATGATTAAATTTTGGTGATGATCCAGAAGAAATCCTGGATTCTGGATCACTTTGAAAATTTCGTTAGCATTGCGTTAAATGGGGCTTGGCGGAGGTCTGCGCTCTCTGAGTGCTTTTCTAGTGTATGTTTGTATTATTATATATTTATTTATTATTCATTTAATGGTTAATAATTAGCCATATGAAAACTATAAATTTATACTCCCCGGTGAAGTGTGATGGGAAATTTATTAGGTAGTTGTAAATATCTGGCCACTGAAGGTCTGGGACAGAATCTACCGCTGTTAGGGCTGTAAAACGGACCTGGGGCACACTGTAGGGGTCCGATATGTTCAGATTAGCAAGCTTGTCCTCATATCTTTTCTTCTGATTACTATCTAGGTGATTAGTGAAGTCAGTATGAGTAAAAGACGGCTTTTTGTTGTCACTAGAGCACTGGCGGTCAGTCACGATTAGACCGTCAATATGGCGGATTGACAACTTCCTGTCACGTGACTGCATACACTCTATAGACTCCCATAGGCTCCCATAGACTCCCATAGGCTCCCATAGGCTCCTATAGACTCCCATAGACTCCCATAGACTCCTATAGGCTCCCATAGACTCCTATAGGCTCCTATAGGCTCCCATAGGCTCCTATAGCCCACAGTGTGTGACCACAGTCTATAACAGACGTGTTCTGAGCGAGTTTGACGTCTCCACAGCATTCAGCTCAGATGAAGCTCCCGTTGCTAATGGTTACCGGAGCCAATCTGGAGCCAGGCTCCATATTTGGAAATCCAACCACGAGTATCATAGCAACCACAAGAGCCAATCATGACTGAGGTTGTTAAATGTGCCTGCCCTTCTCACTGGAGAGCAGGAAGAGGGTTTACTTAGCAACGAAACGCACCACCTGTCAATCAAACCAGTTGCTAACGCTAGTGGGAGCAACCTCGGGGATTGAAGGCGTCTGATTGGTCCGTTATTTATCTTGAGATCTCCATTTAAGGAAAAAAAAAAGATAAAATGAAAGATTCAGGATCCTGTAGAGTTGAGCGCCGCAGTGACCCGAGTCTGCGCCGCAGTGACCTGAGTCTGCGCCGAGCGCCGCAGTGACCCGAGTCTTCACACACAGCCAAACCCAAACACCACCCTGCATGCTCAGTGTGGTTACTATGGTGATAGCTGTCCTAGTGTCTGAGCATGCTCAGTGTGGGTGGGACAGGTGGAGGGTGTCTTCAGTGTGGGACAGGTGTGTGGGACAGATGTGTGGGACAGGTGTGTGGGACAGATGTGTGGGACAGATGTGTGGGACAGATGTGTGGGACAGATGTGTGGGACAGATGTGTGGGACAGGTGGTGTCTCACCCGCTGGTGATGCTGGGCTGCTCATACTTCAGTCTGAAACACAAAGTTTCTGTTATGTTCAAGTTTTATCCAAATGATTTTAACGTTTCTGATTCTGACCGGTGCGGCAGGTGCAGTGGGTGCGGCAGGAGCAACGCTGGACCAGGCTGGAGCTCGGAGCTGAAACACAAAAACACAAATGCCTCAGTACGGAACTTTTGATTTCAGAGTCCCGGTTTAGTCACAAGGTGTGGTATCAGTTCAGTCCCAGTTCAGTCCCAGTTCAGTCCCAGTTCAGTCCCGGTTCAGTCCCGGTTCAGTCCCGGTTCAGTCCCGGTTTAGTTTTCTGACCCTCTGATCTCAGGACAGTCTGTGGCGTGATCCTTACATCTGTGTGTGTGTGGGTGTGTGTGGCAGTTGTGTGTGCATGTGTGGCAGTTGTGTGTGCGTGTGGGGCAGTTGTGTGTGCGTGTGGGGCAGTTGTGTGTGCGTGTGGGGCAGTTGTGTGTGCGTGTGGGGCAGTTGTGTGTGCGTGTGGGGCAGTTGTGTGTGCGTGTGGGGCAGTTGTGTGTGCGTGTGGGGCAGTTGTGTGTGCGTGTGGGGCAGTTGTGTGTGTGTGGGGGGCAGTTGTGTGTGTGTGGGGCAGTTGTGTGTGTGTGTGGGGCAGTTGTGTGTGGGGCAGTTGTGTGTGGGGCAGTTTGTGTGTGTGTGTGTGTGTGTGGGGCAGTTGTGTGTGTGGGGCAGTTGTGTGTGTGTGGGGCAGTTGTGTGTGTGTGGGGCTGTTGTGTGTGTGTGGGGCAGTTGTGTGTGTGTGGGGCTGTTGTGTGTGTGTGGGGCTGTTGTGTGTGTGTGTGGGGCAGGTTGTGTGTGTGTGGGGCTGTTGTGTGTGTGTGGGGCTGTTGTGTGTGTGTGGGTGTGTGTGTGTGTGTGTGTGTGTGGGACAGGTGTGTGTGTGTGTGTGTGTGTGTGTGTGTGTGGGACAGGTGTGTGTGTGTGTGTGTGTGTGTGTGTGTGTGTGTGTGTGTGGGACAGTTGAATGGGCCAGTTGTGTGTGTGTGGGGGGGGCAGTTGTGTGTGTGGGGCAGTTGTGTGTGTGTGGGGCTGTTGTGTGTGTGTGGGGGGCAGTTGTGTGTGTGTGTGGGGCTGTTGTGTGTGTGTGGCAGTTGTGTGTGTGTGTGGGGCTGTTGTGTGTGTGTGGCAGTTGTGTGTGTGTGTGTGTGGGGCAGTTGTGTGTGTGTGTGTGTGGCAGTTGTGTGTGGGGCAGTTGTGTGTGTGTGGGGGGCTGTTGTGTGTGGGGCAGTTGTGTGTGTGTGTGGCTGTTGTGTGTGTGTGTGTGTGGCTGTTGTGTGTGTGTGTGTGGCTGTTGTGTGTGTGTGGGGCAGTTGTGTGTGGGGCAGTTGTGTGTGGGGCAGTTGTGTGTGTGTGTGGGGCAGTTGTGTGGGTGTGGGGCAGTTGTGTGTGTGTGGCAGTTGAGTGGGGCAGTTGTGTGTGTGTGGGGCTGTTGTGTGTGTGTGGCAGTTGAGTGGGGCAGTTGTGTGTGTGTGGGGCAGGTTGTGTGTGTGTGGGGCTGTTGTGTGTGTGTGTGGGGCTGTTGTGTGTGTGTGTGTGTGTGTGTGTGTGTGTGTGTGTGTGGGGCTGTTGTGTGTGTGTGGCAGTTGAGTGGGGCAGTTTTGTGTGTGTGGGGCAGGTTGTGTGTGTGTGTGTGTGTGGGGCAGTTGTGTGTGTGTGGGGCTGTTGTGTGTGTGTGGGGCAGTTGTGTGTGTGTGTGGGGCTGTTGTGTGTGTGTGTGGGGCTGTTGTGTGTGTGTGGGGCAGTTGTGTGTGTGTGGGGCAGTTGTGTGTGTGTGGGGCAGTTGTGTGTCTGTGTGGGGCTGTTGTGTGTGTGTGGGGCTGTTGTGTGTGTGTGGGGCTGTTGTGTGTGTGGGGCTGTTGTGTGTGTGTGGGGCAGTTGTGTGTGGGGCTGTTGTGTGTGTGTGGGGCAGTTGTGTGTGTGTGTGGGGCAGTTGTGTGTGTGTGTGGGGCTGTTGTGTGTGTGTGGGGCAGTTGTGTGTGTGTGGGGCTGTTGAAGGTAACGCCCCCTCCTGCTCACACCTCTGGGTTGGCAGGGAGTGGGCACTTAGCAACGCTGTCAATCAAACCTGTTGCTAACGCTAGTAGGAGGGGCCTCAGGGAAAGAAGGTGTCTGATTGGTCCGTTCTTCATGGTCAGATGTGGATTTGGGATTTGAATTTCAGAGTGAAACTAAACCAGGACTAAACCAGGTCCAAATCAGGTCTAAACCAGGACTAAACCAGGACTAAACCAGGTCCAAACCAGGTCCAAACCAGGTCCAAACCAGGTCTAAACCAGGACTAAACCACGACTAAACCACGACTAAACCACGACTAAACCAGGTCCAAACCAGGTCTAAACCAGGTCCAAACCAGGTCTAAACCAGGTCCAAACCAGGACTAAACCAGGACTAAACCAGGACTAAACCAGATCTAAACCAGGACTAAACCAGGTCTAAACCAGGTCTAAACCAGGTCCAAACCAGGTCCAAACCAGGTCTAAACCAGGTCTAAACCAGGACTATGCCAGATCTAAACCAGATCTAAACCAGGACTAAACCAGATCTAAACCAGGACTAAATCAGGTCTGACCCCAGCCCTGAGGAGAATAATCTGGTTTTAATTCTGGTCTAAATCTTGTTCCAGAATGTTCTCAATGAGTCACTGTAAAAACACTGCACCTGCCATAAAGGCCCTGTCGACAGGTGCTTCGTCAGACCAAGGACTCACACAGGCTAACCTCAGGGTCAAGATTCAAGGTCAGGGGTCAGGTTAGGGTCAAAGTAAGGGTCAGAATCATTTAGACTTTTCTCTTAAAATGAAAGAAAACAAATAAAAAAAAGTAGTAAAAGGAGAAATTCAATTTCTCAACTGGACAGAGTTTATTTGGTCGAATCCGTTTCTCATCTGAGCTGCTTCTTCAGTTCTGGTCAGATGCTGGTGGACACTGCTTTATATCTGCCTGAAGGGGGCGCTAACTACAATGAAATGACTCTGAGACACACATATTTGTTTACAGTTTCTGTTAGTTCGGTGGGTCTATTCAATATGGAGTGGGAGTGGGGGAGTAGTTAGCAGAACCATTCAGGGCCATGATGGTGTTTTCACACCTCTGGACATGTCCTGCTAGTCCCATTGTTTTCTCTGTTTGTTTTGATTTAGGTTTGAGGATAGAGTTATAGATGGAGACAAATGATGTCTGAGACATCACAAGGACTAAAACTCAGACCCACTGTTTGTAGCACAGACTCCATCACGGACAATGTGGCCCAACACCTAAAAACCATCTTGGCTCCTCTGGTGGGTAACACGGAGCACCACATTGAGAACACAGCCGAATTTGTGAACAAAGTCAAGCATCTCCAGTTTGACCAGGATGAGACTATGGTTTCCTTTGATGTGACCTCTCTTTTCACTTGTATCCCTACATCGGTAGCGGTGGAGGCAGCAAGGAGGAGACTACTGGAGGATACCAAGCTAGAAGAGAGAACCAAACTTTCACCCGACCAAATCTGCCAACTGCTGGAAATTTGTTTAAGTACCACCTATTTCCAGTTCAGAGGAAACTTCTACAGGCAAATCCACGGCTGTGCCATGGGCTCACCGGTCTCCCCGATCATTGCAAACTTATACATGGAACAATTTGAACAAAGCCCTGGCCTCATATCCAGGCACTCCACCCACACACTGGTATCGCTTTGTTGATGATAATTTCTCAAAAATCAAAATTCAAGATTTGGAACCTTTTACTGCACATATCAATTCTGTAGATCCGAACATCAAATTCACACGTGAAGATGCCAAGGACAACACATTGGCCTTCTTAGATTGTGCAGTAACGATAAGAGAAGACCGGCGACTCCAGGTAGAGGTCTTCAGGAAGCCCACACACACCGACCAATATCTGCTTTTTGATTCACACCACCCACTTCAGCACAAACTGGGAGTCATTCGGACATTACAACACAGGGCCCAAGTGGTTCCTACAAGCGCAGAGGGAAAGGAGAAAGAAGAACAACACGTGGAGAAAGCCCTCTCCGTTTGTGGATATCCTAAATGGGCTTTCAATAAAACGAAGAGAGCAAAGAAACAGGACAACAGAGAACCAGAGCCCAGGAGAAAGGGTGGAACTATTCCTTACCTGGCTGGAGTTTCCGAAAAACTACAGAGGATCTTCAGACAACATGAAATCCCAGTCTATTTCAAACCCACAAACACTTTAAGACAAAAACTGGTCCATCCTAAGGACAAAACACCGAGCCACAAACAAAGATGTGTTTGTGTGTGGTCTACTCCATTCAGTGTAGTAAAGACTGCAGGGGGCGCTACACTGGAGAAACAAAACAGACATTTCACAAGAGGAGAGAGCAACACGGGACCTCAGTCTGCTGTACATCTCCACCTAAAAGGACCTTAGTCTGCCGTTCATCTCCACCTAAAAGGACCTCAGTCTGCCGTTCATCTCCACCTAAAAGGACCTCAGTCTGCCGTACATCTCCACCTAAAAGGACCTCAGTCTGCCGTACATCTCCACCTAAAAGGACCTCAGTCTGCCGTACATCTCCACCTAAAAGGACCTCAGTCTGCCGTACATCTCCACCTAAAAGCCACAGGCCACTCCTTTGAGGACAGCGAGGTCCAGATCTTGGCCAGAGAAAAGAACTGGTTTGAGAGGAGGAGTTAAAGAGGCTATTTTTGTCAAGAAAGAGAATCCTTCCTTGAACAGAAATGGAGGTCTCAGACATAATTTGTCTCCATCTATAACTCTATCCTCAAACCTAAATCAAAACAAACAGAGAAAACAATGGGACTAGCCAGGTCAGGTCCAGAGGTGTGAAAACACCATCATGGCCCTGAATGGATCTGCTAACTACTCCCCCACTCCCACTCCATATTGAATAGACCCACCGAACTAACAGAAACTGTAAATAAATATGTGTGTCTCAGAGTAATTTTCATTGTAGTTAGCGCCCCCTTCAGGCAGATATAAAGCAGTGTCCACCAGCATCTGACCAGAACTGAAGAAGCAGCTTGGATGAGAAACGGATTCCACCAAATAAACTCTGTCCAGTTGAGAAATTGAATTTCTCCTTTTGTCGTGGATTCTACCTGGACGACTGAAAGATTCTACACACAAATTTAAAAAATCTATTTCAAAAAAGTTTTACTTTTGAACGAGAGTCTCCTCCAAATGTTTGTCCTCCAACCTGAAAAATACAAGAGATAAACCAGGTCTAAACCAGGTCTAAACCAGGTCTAAACCAGGTCTAAACCAGGTCCAAACCAGGTCTAAACCAGGTCTAAACTAGGTCCAAACCAGGACTAAACCAGGTCCAAACCAGGACTAAACCAGGTCCAAACCAGGTCCAAACCAGGACTAAACCAGGTCTAAACCAGGACTAAACCAGGACTAAACCAGGTCCAAACCAGGTCCAAACCAGGTCTAAACCAGGACTAAACCAGGACTAAACCAGGTCCAAACCAGGACTAAACCAGGTCCAAACCAGGACTAAACCAGGTCTAAACCAGGTCTAAACCAGGACTAAACCAGGTCTAAACCAGGTCTACACAGGTGCACTTGAGAAGGACTGACCTGGTCTGGTCCAGGTCACAGCTGGTTCGGTCTTTGTAGATCCGGGACACGTACAACAGCCTGAAACACACAGGGAGGGCATCTGACATAATCTGACACACATTTGATTAAAGTAAAAAAAAAAAAATGAACAAAACGAGTCAATAATTATTTTAGTTATCGGTTTGGATTAACCAACCCGGGGTAGGGCACAGGAGGTAGGAGACAGGAGTTAGGATGTAGGACATAGGAGTTAGGATGTAGGAAATAGGAGATAAGAGTTAGGAGATAGGAGTTAGGACATAGGACATAGGAGTTAGGATGTAGGATATAGGAGTTAGGAGATAAGAGTTAGGAGATAGGAGTTAGGACATAGGAGTTAGGATGTAGGAAATAGGAGATAAGAGTTAGGAGATAGGAGTTAGGATGTAGGATATAGGAGTTAGGAGATAAGAGTTAGGAGATAAGAGTTAGGATATAGGAGTTAGGACATAGGACATAGGAGTTAGGATGCAGGATATAGGAGTTAGGAGATAAGAGTTAGGAGATAGGAGATAGGATATAGGAGATAGGAGGATTTTATTGTTTTCGTAAAGATAAAACTCTTGAGTCCCGTTAAAATAACTCAGGTTTACAAGACAAAACTTTATGGACTTCAAAAGTAATACAATACTGCAGTACTGGAACAGTACTACAGTACTGCAGTACTACAGCACTACAGTACTACAGTACTACAGTAGTACTGTAGTACTGTAGTACTGTAGTACTGTAGTGCTTCTGAGTGCGTTGCTCAGTGGTTGGTACTGACCCAATCAGCACAGACAGAAGGAGAACCACAGTCACGGCTTTAGCACCACAAGACTGCATCTCCAAGACCCGGACTAGATCTGGGGCAGTCCTGGTCCTGGTTCTGGTCTGGTTCAGTCCTGGTCCTGGCTCTGGTCTGGTTCAGTGTTTTTTTCAGTCTGAAAAACAAAAAAGAACAAAAGAATTCAGATAAAAAAGACACAAAAAGCTGAAGATTTTCTGTCACTGAAAAGATTTTTCTTGGACACTGGACGACTTGATTTTTCATAACATTAGTCCTGGTCCAGTCCTGGTCCAGTCCTGGTCCAGTCCTGGTCCAGTCCAGGTCCAGTCCAGGTCCAGTCCTGGTCCAGTCCAGGTCCAGGTCCAGGTCCAGTCCTGGTTCAGTCCAGGTCCAGTCCAGGTCCAGTCCAGGTCTAGTCCAGGTCTAGTCCAGGTCTAGTCGTACTTCAACCAAAACAAACTCTTCTGGAGGATTTGATTCTTCAGGGACAAACTCAGGTCCAAAGTCCAGAGAAAACTCCCACAACAGAGACTAACCCAGAACTAACCCAGAACTAAACCAGGACTAACCCAGAACTAACCCAGAACTAAACCAGGACTAACCCAGGACTAACCCAGAACTAAACCAGGACTAACCCAGGACTAACCCAGAACTAAACCAGGACTAACCCAGGACTAACCCAGAACTAAACCAGAACTAAACCAGGACTAACCCAGAACTAAACCAGGACTAACCCAGAACTAAACCAGGACTAACCCAGGACTAACCCAGAACTAAACCAGGACTAACCCAGGACTAACCCAGAACTAACCCAGAACTAAACCAGGACTAACCCAGAACTAAACCAGGACTAACCCAGAACTAAACCAGGACTAACCCAGGACTAACCCAGAACTAAACCAGGACTAACCCAGAACTAAACCAGAACTAAACCAGGACTAACCCAGGACTAAACCAGGACTAACCCAGGACTAACCCAGAACTAAATCGGGACTAACCCAGAACTAAACCAGGACTAACCCAGGACTAACCCAGAACTAAACCAGGACTAACCCAGAACTAAACCAGAACTAAACCAGGACTAACCCAGGACTAAACCAGGACTAACCCAGAACTAAAGCAGGACTAACCCAGAACCAGGACTAACCCAGGACTAACCCAGAACTAAACCAGGACTAACCCAGGACTAACCCAGGACTAAACCAGGACTAAACCAGGACTAACCCAGAACTAAACCAGGACTAACCCAGAACTAAACCAGGACTAAACCAGGACTAAGGCCGGTCTCACACAGTAAAGAAACCAAAGACGGTCTAAAGTCTTGTTGGGTTTGGAGCGGGATTAAAGCTGCACTGTGGAAAAGTTCCGCAGTTAGGGTTAGTGCATTAGAGACACGCCCACACGTCTCCATGGAAACATTTTAATCCTTAGAGCGTCTCCAAGGAGACGAGCTGCACCCTACCATCCACCTTGGCAAGGTACAAGTCAGATATGTGGAAAGGCAAGCCCGCTCACAGCAGAAAACAATAAAAAGCCTTAACTCTATGTTTAGACCTGGTTCAGTCCTGGTTTAGTCCCGGTTCAGACCTGCTTTAGTCCTGGTTTAGACCCGGTTTAGTCCTGCTTTAGTCCTGGTTTAGACCTGGTTTAGTCCGTAGATCCGTAGCGTTTGAATTTTTCTGCTTTTAAACTTCGGTTGGTTTTCGGTTGTTTCGGCTCCACTTCCGGGTTTACGATTTTAAAATTTTAACCGTTTATCTCGTCTCCTTCACAGCCTCCTACCTCCTCGCCTCCTAACCCGCGTTCACCTCTCCACAAACCGGACTGGTCCGAGGCGCGCTCCCGATAAACATGGAAAAAACAACGGCACGAGCGCGCAGAGACAGACCCCAGGACCGGGTCTGGAGCAGGACCGGGGTCCGGACCGGAGCAGGACCGGGTCTGGAGCAGGACCGGGGTCCGGACCGGAGCAGGACCGGGTCTGGAGCAGGACCGGGGTCCGGACCGGAGCAGGACCGGGTCTGGAGCAGGACCGGGGTCCGGACCGGGTCTGGACCGGGTCTGGGGTCCGGACTCACCTGTGGAGCGCGAGGAGGGTCAGTTAAACTCCGTAGGCGCAGTGGGCTGGTCTCGCGCTGATCCGGGTGTTTATTTCACCCAGGCCCCGCCCCTTTACCAGGTACCCTCATTAATATTCATAAGAGTCCCCAGAACACGCACCTGACGTACTGACGCACACACGTCAAAACCTGGGCCTGAGCCAGGACTAAACCAGGTCTAAACCGGGACTGAACCAGGACTAGACCAGGTCTAAACGGGGCCCTGTTACAGTTTAAATGTCCGTCGATTTCAGCTACCCGAGGCAGAAGTGGAGTTGTTTTCAGCTGTGACAACGTAAGTACGTAACATTTTAACAGTGTATTGGTTTTATTGTATGTTTTAAACAATTAAGCATGTAAGGAACGATATGTGCATGTTAGATTTGTGGCAGAATACTCAACTCAACTCAACTCAACTTTATTTCTAAAGCACTTTAAAACAACACAGTTGACCAAAGTGCTGTACACAATAAATAACAAACATCGACAGGTACAGTGACAGGAACAAGAATAAAACAATACAAATGCAGGTAAAAAGTCAACTCTCGACTGTGTTAAAAGCCAAGGAAAAAAAGTGCGACTTTAAAAGGGACTTAAAAACAGGTTGTGATTCAGTCAGCCTGATATGCAGAGGGAGCTGATTCCACAGCCTCGGAGCGGCCACCGCAAATGCCCGATCCCCTCTCTTTTTTCTCCTGGGCTTTGGCGCACAGAGGAGAGCCTGATCTGCGGACCTGAGAGCACGAGGGGGAGTGTGAGGTACAAGCAGGTCAGACAGATACTGAGGGGCCAGACCATGGAGGCATTTAAAAGCAAATAAAAGAATTTTAAAATCAATGCGAAAGTGCACAGGGAGCCAGTGAAGTGACTGAAGGACGGGGGATATGTGGTCAAATTTACGTGATCCTGTTAAAAGACGAGCGGCTGCGTTCTGCACCAGCTGTAAGCGGGAAAGGGAGGTTTTACTAAGACCAGTGTAGAGTGAATTACAGTAATCTAAACGAGAGGTAATAAAAGCATGGATTAAAATTTCAAAATTGTGGCGAGATAAAATCGGTTTCACTTTGTTGCCTCAACTGAAAAAAGCTGGTCTTCACCACAGAGCTAATTTGGGCATCAAGTTTAAAACCATAGTCCATTTTTATGCCTAAGTTTGTCACTACTGGGCTCACAGCCTGGGATAAGGAACCCAATTCAGTAGGAGGAACCACAGCAGCATCACTTGGAGAGAACAACACTACCTCCGTTTTTTTCTCATTGAAGTGAAGGAAGTTGGAAGCCATCCATGCCTTGACTTTATCCAGGCACTTCACAAGAGAATCAGACTTGTTCAAAGGGACATACAACTGGCAGTCATCTGCATAAAAGTGAAATCCTATCCTATGTTTTCGGAGAATTGACCCAAGAGGCAGCAAATAAATTGAAAAGAGTAGAGGCCCAAGTACCGACCCTTGGGGCACTCCACAGGATAGGGGGGCCAATACCTACGTCAGATGGTAATAGTTTCTGCCTCGGGTAGCTAATCGTTTTCATTACATCGTATTTTGTTATCTTGTTTCCATGTGAACGTAGAAAACGTTGTAACTTTGTTTAGAAAGGCGCTGTATAATTAGTCTATATTGAGCCTATGATTAGAATGACTAAATCTAACAATTCCTGTAAGCCCAGTGGTCTACACTTGTATGAATGAAGTTATGGTTCTATAAACGAGTAGGAAAGGTTTGGAAGACTAAAGAACTAGGCTACCTTACTGTGAAATGGGCTATCTACATAGTAAAAAATGTTTTGTTTTGTGTTTTACAGTTTGTTACATTTGTGAACGCAAATATGGAGAGATGCAAGGAGGTTTTTGAGTACCTGACTCGGGGGGAATACCCAGAAGAGTATACCAAGTCTCAGAAGTTGAGCTTAAGGAGGTATTGTCAGACGTTTACAGTAAAGGTATTATGTAGTATTATGTAACCTGAATTAACAATACTTTGGTATGAATGCCATTATTCAGATGAAATTCCCAGCAGAAGAAATGTGGATTTGTCCAGTAAATGTAGGTGCTCACTGGATTTTAGTGGTAAGTGCCTTTTATTTTCTTCAGACCTATTTCTGGCATGTATAATATACAGTCCCTGACAAAAGTCTTGTCGCTTATCCATTTTGTAGAAACAAAAGCTTATAACCTGACTTTAAATTAATCGATTGGTTTTAGAAATGTCTCATATGAAAGCTAAAACCCTCCCAAATTATCAGAATCAGAATCAGAATCAGAAAAGCTTTTATTGCCATTGTCAGTGAACACAATTCACAGACTAGGAACTTGCTTTGGTGATAAGGTGCAACATAGAACACCGAATAATAATAATACTAATAATAATAATAATAATAAGATAAGATAAGATAAGATAAGATATGCCTTTATTAGTCCCACAGTGGGGAAATTCCAATGTTGCAACGCACAGTTCAAGAACAGCAGGAAAATGGAACATGCAATAAAACAAGATAATAGATAATGGCTAAAAAAAAAAGAATAATTTAGAAATAGACTTAAAGATAGACTCTAATTTTGTTTTGGTGGAGCAAAAATATAAAATACAAAATATAAAATACCAAAAAAATACTATTATGTACAATAAAAGTAACAGTGCAGCATATGAACAGAGTAAGTCTCAGTAAAGTGACTTCAGTATATTATGTTATTTACAGTAATGACTATGTTTATGTACAGACAGGATAAATATCAGTAAGTGACATGAGTGAATTGTACCAGAGGTCTTCAGTATTGCACATAGATACAGTTGAATGACACATGTTCAGTGTTAACAGTGTTCATTATACAGTCTGACAGCAGCAGGAAGGAAAGACCTGCGAAACCTCTCCTTCCCACAGCGAGGGTGAATCAGTCTGTCACTGAAGCTGCTCTCCAGAGCAGACAGGGCGTCCTGCAGGGGGTGACACTCATGGTCCAGCATAGAGATGACCTTAGCCAGGACCCTCTTGTCCCCCACCTGCTGCACTGAGTCCAGAGGACAGCCCAGGACGGAGCTGGACTTCTTGATGACCTTGTCCAGCTTCTTCCTCTCCCTCTCTGTGATGCTGCTGCTCCAGCAGACCACACCGTACAGGATGGCTGATGCCACCACAGAGTCATAGAAGGTCTTCAGGAGTGGCCCCCTCACTCCAAAAGACCTGAGTCTCCTCAGGAGATAGAGCCGACTCTGGCCCTTCCTGTACAGTGCATCTGTGTTGTGAGTCCAGTCCAGTTTGTTGTTCAGATGAACACCCAGGTACTTGTAAGAGTCCACTCTCTCAATGTCCCTTCCCTGGATGTTCACTGAGGTGACAGTAGAGTGGCGTCTGCGGAAGTCCACCACCATCTCCTTGGTCTTCCCTGCATTGATGAGGTGGTTCTGCTGACACCAGTCCACAAAGTCCTGCGCTAGTCCTCTGTACTCCACATCGTCATCATCCTTAATGAAGCCAATGATGGCAGAGTCATCAGAGAACTTCTGCAGGACGCAGCTGTCCGTGTTGTGTCTGAAGTCTGCAGTGTAAAGTGTGAAAAGAAAGGGCGCGAGGACCGTGCCCTGGGGCGCCCCCACACTGCAGGTCAGTAGGTCAGACACGCAGTTCTTGGCTCTCACAAACTGGGTGCGGTTTGTGAGGTAGTCCAGGATCCAGTCTGCCAGGTCACAGTCCACACCGGCAGTCTCCAGTTTGTCCCTCAGGAGCAGTGGCTGGATGGTGTTGAAAGCACTGGAGAAGTCAAAGAAGAGAATCCTCACAGTGCTGCCGGGGTTCTCCAGGTGAGACAGTGAGCGGTGCAGCAGGTAGATGACGGCGTCCTCCACTCCGATGCCAGGCCGGTACGCAAACTGCAGCGGGTCCATCGCTGAGCTCACGGTGGAGCGGAGGTGGCCAAGGACCAGTCTCTCCAGTGTCTTCATCAGGTGCGATGTTAGAGCCACCGGCCTGAAGCTGCTGGGGTCTTTAGCGTGCGGTGTCTTAGGCACTGGTACCACGCAGGAGGTCTTCCAGAGTTGTGGTACCACCCTCAGCTTAAGGCTCATGTTGAAGACATGCTCCATAACTCCGCACAGTTCATCTGCACAGGACTTAAGGAGCCTGGAGCTGATGCCGTCTGGTCCTGCTGCCTTCCTGGGTCTGATCTTCTTGAGCTCCAGTCTCACCTGGGCTGTAGAAAATGACAGTGGCAGGCTGGGGGGATGGGTGAGTCCATGTGTAGTGGTGGGCTGAAGAGCAGAGGCAGAGGTGTGAAGAGGTGCAGGAGTTCCCCATTGTCCAGCTGGGGAGGTGAGAGCTGGCAGCTGGGTGGGGGGAGTGGTGGGTGATTGATCAAATCTCAGGAAGTGAGAATTGAGCTCGTTTACCCACCGCAGATCCCCCTCCGTCTGGGCAGGAGGCGCTTTGAAGCCTGAGATCGTCTTGAGGCTTCTCCACACCCCCTGGATGTTCTTCTGCTGCAGCTGTTGCTCCATCCTTCTCTTTTGGCTGGCTTGGCTTGTCCTGATTTTCCTCCTCAGCTCCTTCTGTGCAGCCTTCAGCTCCTCCTTGGTCCCTGACCTAAAAGCTCTCTTCTTCTCCTTCAGCAGAGCTTTTATGTCAGGGTTAATCCACGGCTTGTTGTTTGAAAAACACCGCACCGTCTGGGAGGGGACGATGTTTTCAAAACAAAAGTTGATGTAGTCCGTGATGCACTCTGTCACTGCATTGATGTCCTCCCCATGTGGGTCACAGAGCTCTGTCCACACTGTGGTGTCAAAGCAGTCTCTCAGAGCCTCCTCACTCTCAGCAGTCCACTTCTTCACCACACGGGGCACCACAGGCTGTCTGTGCACAACAGGCTGGTACACAGGCCGCAGATGGACAATGTTGTGGTCAGCTCTACCCAGGGGAGGCAGTGGGGATGAAGAATAAGCCTCCTTGGCGTTGGCAAAAAATAAATCCAGTGTTTTATTGGCTCTTGTGGGGCAGGTGACATACTGGGTGTATGTAGGCAGAACAGGTGCAGGAGATGCATGGTTGAAGTCTCCAGAAATCAGGAAGAGAGCCTGTGGATGCTTTGTTTGGAGTGTGCTCGTACAGGAGTGCAGTGTGTCACATGCTGTCTCAGCATTAGCAGAGGGAGGAACATAGACAGCGATCACTATCACATGTGAGAACTCCCGGGGCAGATAATATGGCCTCATGCTAACAGCCAGCAGCTCAATGTCTCTGTTACACAGCTGCTCCTTCACTGTACAATGTCCAGCTTTATAATAATAATAATAATAAAGTATCACTATTTGAATAAAGTAAGAGCATGCAAAAAGATTAAGATATATAATAAAAATAAAAATAGTCAAGTATATACAGAGCATCAGAACAACAGTGCAAACCGACAGTGCAAAAGAGCAAGTGACGTGACATGACTTATTTAAAGTGACTGGTATTATAAAGTGTCCTTAGTACAAGTGTTATAAGTGTTCATAAAGTGTTTATGAGTCCAACGGCAGAGGGGAAGAAACTGTTCTTATGGCGAGAGGTTCTGGTCCGTATGGACCGTAGCCTTCTGCCAGAGGGAAGTGGCTGGAATAGTCCATGTCCAGGGTGAGAGGGGTCAGCTGCTATCCGGCCTGCACGCCCCCGAGTCTTGGAGACGTACAGGTCCTGAAGAGATGGAAGGCTACAGCCGATCACCTTCTCAGCAGAGCGCACAATGCGCTGCAGTCTCTGTCTGTCCCTGGCCGTGGCCCCAGCGTACCACACAGTGATGGAGGAGGTGAGGATGGACTCAATGATGGCCGTGTAAAACTGCACCATCATCTGGGCTGGCAGCTTGGCTTTCCTCAGCTGCCGCAGGAAGTACATCCTCTGCTGGGCTTTCTTGATGAGGGAGCTGATGGTCGGCTCCCACTTGAGGTCGTGGGTGATGCAGGTGCCCAGGAAGCGGAAGGAGTCCACAGTGGTGATGGAGGAGTCTGTCAGGGTGAGGAGAGGCAGGGGGGCTGTGACTTTCCTGAAGTCCACGATCATCTCCACTGTCTTCTGGGCGTTGAGCTCCAGGTTGTTGCTGCTGCACCAGGACACCAGCCGGTCCACCTCCCTCCTGTAGGCAGACTCATCGCCGTCCGAGATGAGCCCGATGAGGGTGGTGTCATCCGCAAACTTAACCAGTTTCACGGAGTCGTGGCTGGAGGTGCAGCAGTTGGTGTACAGGGAGAAGAGCAGGGGAGAAAGTACACAGCCCTGTGGAGATCCTGTGTTTATAGTCCGAGTGTCCGAGACATTCTTCCCCAGCCGCACGCACTGCCTCCGGTCTGTCAGGAAGTCAGTGATCCACCTGCAGGTGGAGTCAGGCACGTTG
Organism: Taenioides sp. WSHXM2023; assembly: GCA_029959045.1. Classification (NCBI taxonomy): domain Eukaryota; kingdom Metazoa; phylum Chordata; class Actinopteri; order Gobiiformes; family Gobiidae; genus Taenioides; species Taenioides sp. WSHXM2023. Next base: position 30,135,289 of record CM057101.1, on the reverse strand, counting down.
AGCTGGGCGAGCTTGCTCAATATACTAAAATAAATTTGCTTCACTGAAGAAAGATTGATCATTTAATGACACAGAAAGGTCAGATTTTGGCAAGACAAAAGTCTTGTCGCCTACAGAACATTGAACAAATAATTTACTTCAAATACAAAAATATGTTGCATAACGTCAGTGAATTAAGTAGTGGTGCTGTGAGATCCATATTTAATATCTTGTATGACTTCCATGAGCTTGAAGGACTGCATCCATGCGGTTCGACAATGATTCATACAATTTGTTGATGAAGTCATCAGGAATAGCAAAGAAAGCAGTCTTACATGCCTCCCAGAGTTCATCAAGATTCTTTGGTTTTGCCTTCCATGCTTCCTCTTTCATTCTACCCCAGACATGCTCAATGATGTTCATGTCTGGTGACTGGGCTGGCCAGTCCTGGAGCACCTTGATCTTCTTCGCCTTAAGGAACTTTGATGTAGAGATAGAAGTATGCGATGGAGCACCATCCTGCTGCAAAATTTGACCCCTTTTATGGTTGGGAATGTAAGAGGTAGCTAATACTTCTTGATATTTTAGGCTATTGATATTGCCTTCCACCCTGCAAATGTCTCGCACACCCCCATACTGGATGTAACCCCAGACCATGATTTTTCCGCCACCAAACTTAACTGTTTTCTGGGTGAATCTTGGATCCATGCGGGCTCCAGTAGGTCTCCTGCAATATTTGCGGCGGCTGTGATGTAATTCAACCGAGGATTCATGTGAGAAATCCACCTTCTGCCACTTTTCCAGTGTCCATCCTTTTAGCAGGCTGTGGGCCTTGGCAAATGCCACACGGTTTTTTAATTGCCTTTTGTTTAGTGCTGGTTTCTGTGCACTGATTCGACCATGGAGGCCATTTCGAGACAGAATTCTACAAACTGTTCTGGTTGACACAGGGACTTGAGGTGACCAGGCCTGGTGGAGCTCTGCTGCAGTGGAAAAGGGGCTGGCCTTGGATTTTCGAATCAACAAACGGTCCTCCCGAGCAGTTGTCTTGCGGGGTCTGCCGGACCTGGGCTTGTCAAAAACATCTCCAGTCTTTTCAGATCTTTTTCTTATTCTTTGTACTTGACGCTGAGACACATTGAAGGTGTCAGCCACCTCAGCAGTGGATCTGGTCTTCAGCCTCTTGATAATTAACGCTTTGGTCTCAGGGTGGATCTTAGGCATGTTGTCAGAGGTCAAGTTGCAGTTGATGTGAAGGTCTGGTGTGCTGGGGTTCTTTTTATACACACCCACTAATTGATTGATCAGTAACTGATCACAGGTGAGGCTGTAATCTAGGATTGGGTGCATCATATGACAAGGCGACAAGACTTTTGTCTTGCCAAAATCTGACCTTTCTGTGTTCATTAAATGATCAATCTTTCTTCAGTGAAGCAAATTTATTTTAGTATATTGAGCATAATTTGGGAGGGTTTTAGCTTTCATATGAGACATTTCTAAAACCAATCGATTAATTTAAAGTCAGGTTATAAGCTTTTGTTTCTACAAAATGGATAAGCGACAAGACTTTTGTCAGGGACTGTATGGGGATTTCTGCTGACCTCATGCAACAGAGGTCAATTTTTATTAAGGGGTTTGCTACATAAATATGTCAGTGTGATGGAATAACATGAATGTGGTAAACATTTGTCAACATGTCAGAAAAGACTCTGCTTCTTGTTGATCCACTGGGTAATGAAGAGAAGTATGTGCACACGACCCTATGAAATTACAGTGTTGTGTTTTTTAGTTGATTGTAAATACTTATTATTTATCTTGATTTGATGCATGCTCTTAGGCTGCGTCTCAATTGTTCCCCTTAGCCCTCTGTCTTAGCCCTACCCCTCTGTTGTGAGCGTTCACGAGAGACAGAGGGGTGTCCCAATACTCTTTTCTGTAAGTGCGAGGGCTAAGGGGAAGGGCTGTTCACCCCTCTGAACAGAGCGTTTTCAGATGCACCCTTTGTGCAAAGGGGATAGGCATGGCTTAACGCAAGTCGGAGCAAAAAGCAACACGGAAATCAGGAAGTGTCGAGCAATCGGGAAGAAATTGGACAAATGTGAGTATTTGCACTCAAGAACCTCATAAAAAGTTGTATAAAACTGTAGTAACTTTTGAAAAGTTGTAGGTATACTCATGGCGCCTGCATTTACGCTTTCTGACATATACGGCTTATCGTAACATGCCCGGTTAGAACTATACGCTTGTTACGGTAGAATGTGTAAAGTATTACGAACATGCATGGCCTAAAAGAACTATATACGCATATATGTTAGACTAGAATGTGTCAAATATATCGCTGTATTTCGCCTCGAAACTCGTCTCATGCGCTTTTAGAACTATACACATGTTACGGTAGAATGTGTAAAGTTTTACGAACATGCATGGCCTAAAATATTATTGTTTCGTTTCGCCTTGTAAATTATCCCCTATTTAATGACATGTTATTAATCACATTTGTATTTCTTGTAGGAGGCTGGACTTGTTGGAGTTGTGTCAGCCCAACAAGCTTCAAAAAAGTGGGAGAATTTGAAAATAAAATATAAGGTATATTACATTCTATAATATTTGTAGGTACCAGAACAACTATATATGTTTATGACTATGTATTAATTTTGTTTTCTTTTTTGTGTGTACCAGGCATCCTCTACAACTCCGTCCACCTCTGCAGCATTTTAATTTTGTGTTACAGTTGATTAAAATTTGATTTACATATGTTGTACAGAGTATAGTCATTTTAAATAATTAAAAAAAACATTTGACTTTTTGCAAAGTTCATTTAAAACAAACTCAAAAGGAGCACAATACTTCAAAACTTTAAAAATAATGTCATATTGTTGCGACTGCAAAGGGGTGTCCCATTTCTAAGGGTTTAAAACACACCCCTTAGCCCTCGCCCTCTGTTTAAAGACAGAGGGCGAGGGCTAAGACAAAGACAGAGGGCTAAGGGGGAGAATTGGGATTGGGCCTTATTTTCCTACTGTTTCTGTAACTTGTGTTGTGACACTGCAATTTCCCCATTGTGGGACTAATAAAGGATTATCTTATCTTATTTCAGTGTTTCCAGTAATTTCTTTCTCTTATATCTATCCAGTTATAGGTAACTGAATGCCTAAAATTGCATTTTGAAGTTTGCACAAGAGATTCTGAAAAACTGCGACATCACGTCGATCAAGACACACCCTGAAGAGGTCTTGAAGGCTCGATTGGAGGTCGCATGTGCCCTCCTAGAGGCATCACAGTTGTGATAAATTTCCCTCCTTGGATGGAGTGTATATATTTTTGTAAATAAATATTTGTTATAATGTTTCTTCTGTTATCCCTTTTCCTGTCCTCATCCATCATAAATAAGAGACAAGCCCATTGTTATAAATTGAATTGCATGAAATTGTCCCATGTTCAGTGTCCCCGTATCACAAAGGTGAGGTATACTACTTTCAGTGGATGCATTATTTGGGTGAAGATATATGTCTGTCAAGATTTGCTACCTCTACACATATTCATATAAATGAGTGAACGGTGGTGATTCTACAGTGGGAGCATTATTTGATGGGTCAAGTGGGCTGTCAGAATGTGCTACCTTTAGTGGGAGTCTTATTTGATAAAAGATACACGCCTGTCGAAATGAGCTACCTTTACCTGTATTCATATAAATTTCAATTCAATTCAATTTATTTTTGTATAGCCCAAAATCACAACAAGAGTTATCTTGGCGGACTTCACAAAATTGTTGATTAATAAAGCAGAATAAGAAACATTCATAAATCAAAAATACAGAATGTCCAACAATAGCAGGCAAATGGATGATTGTCCCAGCATCTCCTGTCCTTAGACCCTCCTTCTCGGCAAGGAAAAACTCCAAAAAACCCAATGGGAAAACGGAGAAACCTCGAGGAGAACCACAGTGAAGGAGAGATCCTACTCCTATGGATGGACAGGCAGATGAAACTACTAATCTAGCAGGACAAGAACAGTTAATCCAGGACAGGGAAGGAGAGGAGGGGTCCAGGTCCTCGACACTAGGGGGCAGCAGCGGTCCAAACTGGAACAGCAGCATCTGAAACAGTTACACTCCCCAAAAGGGAGTGGGACAGGGACAACATGTGAATAGCAAAGAACAGACTACGAATGAACTAGTAATTGAATAATCTTAACAGTAGGAGGAGAAAAAGTAGGAGAAACCAGAGGACAGTGCTCAAGTTGCCATACTTTCCCCAGTAATATATCTCCTAGAGCAGCTTAACTAGGCCTATGGGTTTAGTTTCTGTTCCTAACTGACCTGACCATAAGCTGATTCAAAGAGGAACGTTTTGAGCCTAATCTTAAATGTAGAGACTGTGTCCGCTTCTTTGACATGAGCAGGGAGCTGATTCCACAACAAGGGTGCTTGGTACCTAAAAGCTCTACCTCCTAAAGTACTTTTAGCGACTCTAGGAACCACCAATAGTGCAGCATTTTGAGAGCGGAGTGAACGGTTAGGATGATAAGGTACAATTTCATCTTTAATGTAGGAAGGGGCCATGTCATTTACAGCTTTATAGGTTAGAAGAAGAATTTTAAATTTTACTCTAAACTCAACCGGAAGCCAATGAAGATTTTTTAATACTGGAGTAATGTGCTCTCGTTTTTTAGTACCTGTTAGTATTCTTGCTGCTGCATTTTGAACCAATTGAAGGCTTTTTATAGAGCTTTTAGGGCAAGCTGCAAGCAGGGAGTTACAGTAGTCTAACCTCGAAGTGACAAAAGCATGGACAAGTTTTTCAGCATCATTTTTTGGCAGTACATTTCTAATTTTGGCTATATTGCGTAAATGAAAATAAGCCATTTTACAGACATGGCTTATGTGTGCTTTAAATGAGAGCTCTTGATCAAATAGGACTCCAAGGTTTCTTACAGTGGAGCTGGAGGCTACACTGACATTGTCCAATGTGATTGTCTGCTCAGTTAGAGAGTCAAACTTTACATCGAGCCCAGCTGCAGGCCGGGACAAAACCACAATAGAGTCTCGTAGGTGTTTAGGGCCTAATAGAATGACTTCAGTTTTTTCAGGGTTAAGAAGTAAATAATTAAAGGTCATCCATGTTTTTATGTCCCTCACACAGTCACTAAGCCTTTCAATTTGATTAGTCTGATCAGGTTTCATTGATAGGTACAGCTGGGTGTCATCTGCATAACAGTGGAAATCGATACCGTGCTTTCGGATGATATTACCTAACGGTAGCATGTAAAGGGTAAACAGAACTGGACCCAGAACTGAACCCTGTGGCACACCGTAGGCTACTTTAGAACACTGTGAGGAGCTCTGGTTAATATTTACAAACTGGTACCTATCGGATAAATAGGATTTAAACCAGCTGAGGGCAGTTCCTCTGATGCCCACATCACATTCCAACCTCTGCAGTAAAATGTTGTGGTCGATTGTGTCAAAAGCTGCACTGAGGTCCAACAGAACCAGTATTGAGACCTGACCATTGTCAGCAGCCAATAATAAATCATTTGTTACTTTAACCAGGGCTGTCTCAGTGCTATGATGAGTTCTGAATCCAGATTGAAATTTTTCAAATAAATTATTTTCCTGCAGATGACGACAAAGCTGTTTAATTACAATTCTCTCCAGAATTTTAGAAATAAACGGAAGATTTGAAATAGGTCTGTAATTGGCTAAGAGGTCAGGATAGATCAGATATAAATGAGTGAACAGTGGTGATTCTACAGTGGGAGCATTATTTGATGGGTTAAGTGGGCTGTCAGAATGTGCTACCTCTGAGGTACCTTCAGTCGGAGCCTTATTTGATAGCGTAATATGACTGTCGAAATGAACTGCCTACGCATATATAAATGAGTTGAAATTTTACATAACTAAGGTATAAAGTATGATTACCGTATGCTAACAGCATACAACTCTCTAATCCAAAGACACATCTTGTAAAACTGCGGAGGTCAGCTTTGAATCTAAACAACTGTAAACGAAAAACGTAAGGTAGCTTATTTCGACGGGCTAGCGTAAATCGATAGACGCCACCGTCGATTTAGGATACTGGTAGCTCATTTCGACGAAGCAGCCCATTTCGACAGTACACCGGGACTGAACCGGGACTGAACCAGGACTAAACCAGGACTAAACAGGCTCTAAACCGGGACTGAACCAGGACTGAACCAGGACTAAACCGGGACTGAACCAGGTCTAAACCGGGACTGAACCAGGACTGATCCAGGACTGAATCAGGACGGAACCGGGACTAAGCCGGGACTGAACCGGGACTAAACCGGGTCTAAAGTAGGATGTGGCTGTCTGACTCAAAGTCATTTCACAGGATTTTGTCCAAGTTCTCAGAGGGAGGAGCCGCTGCAGCTCAGAGGGAGGAGCCGCTGCAGCTCAGAGGGAGGAGCCGCTGCAGTTCAGAGGGAGGAGCCGCTGCAGTTCAGAGGGAGGAGCCGCTGCAGCTCAGAGGGAGGAGCCGCTGCAGTTCAGAGGGAGGAGCCGCTGCAGTTCAGAGGGAGGAGCCGCTGCAGTTCAGAGGGAGGAGCCGCTGCAGCTCAGAGGGAGGAGCCACTGCAGCTCAGAGGGAGGAGCCACTGCAGCTCAGAGGGAGGAGCCGCTGGCGAGAGTGAAATGAGCCGTATCCATGTTTTTCATTTTCAAGCTCACTGAGGCTCCAGTCAAATGAAGCTCACTGAGGCTCCAGTCAAATGAAGCTCACCGAGGCTCCAGTCAAATGAAGCTCACTGAGGCTCCAGTCAAATGAAGCTCACTGAGGCTCCAGTCAAATGAAGCTCACTGAGGCTCCAGTCAAATGAAGCTCACCGAGGCTCCAGTCAAATGAAGCTCACCGACGCTCCAGTCAAATGAAGCTCACCGACGCTCCAGTCAAATGAAGCTCACCGAGGCTCCAGTCAAATGAAGCTCACCGAGGCTCCAGTCAAATGAAGCTCACTGACGCTCCAGTCAAATGAAGCTCACCGAGGCTCCAGTCAAATGAAGCTCACCGAGGCTCCAGTCAAATGAAGCTCACTGAGACCAGCGCTCACAGGAGATTCTGAAGTCAGGTCCATGTGAGGAACAGGAACCCCAGGAGAACATCTCAGACCAAACTAAGGCTCACAGCAGCAGGAACAGAGAGAAGAGCCGGAAGAGCCACCGTGAACACTTCCTGTTTGGAAGGCGGTGGCTAACGCGTTAGCTACGTCCATTATAGAGACAGACTGTGGTTCAGAGTGGAGAATTTGCAGTGAGAAAATGTTCAGCAAAAGTCCAGGATCCCAGACAGAAGCAGCTGATCCTGAGTGAACCAGGAAGTGCTGCGTGGGACCGATCGGATTGGTCAGAATGAGCTGCTGATGAAGGCTGCTCCTGAAAATGGGACAGGTCCAGCCCACAGAGCCGCTCCCGTCACCTAGCAACCGAGATGCACGGATAATGCTAAAGCTAACACTAATGCTAACAACACACAACACGTAAATTGCACACAAATAAGGGTATTTTATAAGGGGGTATTTTACGTTTGCAGTCGTGTTACGCACAGGTGATCAGAAAGTCAGACTTTGAGCCCAACTTATTCTAATAATTGTCATCCAGATCTTATGAATGGAAATCTTATAAAAACTAAAACTCTTGTGTTCAACTTTTGAAAAATGAAACAAAATGGTGATAATTCTGCGATAATAATGATAGCTTACCTTAAAAAATGAAACAGTGATTTTTATATTGATACAGGATTACATTTGTACAGGAATGCACACAAGTTTATAAAAAGAGACTTCTCTTCTTTGAGACAAGTGTCTTTATTTTACAAACAAAGGAACTTCTGGAAATACTTGTACTGTATAAACTACACGTACTGTCATAATGTGAACAGTCAGACATTAAACCCATTACACACAAACAACACAACAGTGTGTGTCAGTGAAACATGACCGTTTAAACCTGGGCATTGTGCAGCTCTGGGCCACATCCGGCTCTTTGGTTGACTCTGACTCGCCCGTTTAAGCTCATTTGGATTTACAAACTGCTGAGCCGAAAGGCAAAGCTCTGGATTTACCGTCAGTCTACGTTCCTCCCCTCACCTATGGTCATGAGCTTTGGGTAATGACCGAAAGGACGAGATCGCGGATACAAGCGGCTGAAATGAGTTTCCTCCACAGAGTGGCTGGGCACTCCCTTAGAGACAGGGTGAGGAGCTTGGAGTAGAGCCGCTGCTCCTCCACGTCGAGAGGAGCAGCTGAGGGGAGGGCATCTGTTCTGGATGACTCCTGGATGCGGTGTTCCGGGCATGTCCCACCGGGAGGAGGACAATTTATATTCTGCAGAATCGAGTGAAGTGTTTTGGTATTTTACGTTTACAGTCGTGTTAGTGGTGATTTCATAAAGTTAAGTGTGTGTTCTTCTCCGCTCTCCAGATACAGGAGGTGCATGATGGGATACAGGAGGTGCATGATGGGATACAGGAGGTGCATGATGGGATACAGGAGGTGCATGATGGGATACAGGAGGTGCATGATGGGACTCTGGTGTTTTGAATGTTTTGTGTTTTGTTTCTAAAATGTGCTGCACAAATACAATGGATCCTTTTCCAGGAACTGAGTCTTTATAACAGTTCACAGAAAAGGCAAATGAGGAGCTCAAGTTTCAGCTTCCAACATGGAGGAGCTCTTCTGTCCGACTGAAACTCTCATCAGGGTCACTGAGGGGTCACTGTGAGGTCACTGAGGGGTCACTGTGAGGTCACTGAGAGGTCACTGTGAGGTCACTAAGAGGTCACTGTGAGGTCACTGAGAGGTCACTGTGAGGTCACTAAGAGGTCACTGTGAGGTCACTGAGAGGTCACTGTGAGGTCACTAAGAGGTCACTCAGACAGAAAAAACACAGACAAAACAGCCGGGCACTACTGTACTGTTCTGTTCTACTGTTACACAAATGTTTTTTTTTAAGACGAAACATAAACACAACACACGAGACACACACAAGAACAACCTGAGATTTTGTGTAGCTCACTGAGAAATCAAGAGAGAAGAGACTGGTTTTCTTATGTCCTTTTTCTACGACTTTAATTTATTCCAATAAACTAGAGTTTTGGAATTGCCCCTTTATATGGAAAAGTGCCGTACAGGAACAGCAAAGATACGGTGCAGAACTCTGACACCCCCAGGCCTCTGGGACCCACCTGGAGCAGAGAGAGGAGGTGTTTATTATACCTTTTTCATTTTTTGTGAACAGAACTGGTGACAAAGGGCAGCCCTGGCGGAGTCCAACATGCACCGGAAACAGGTCCAACTTACTACCGGCAATGCGAACACAGCTCCTGCTCCGGTCATACAGGGACCAGACAGCCCTTAACAAAGGGCCCCCGACGCGGAACTTGCCAACCACCTCAGTGACTTCAGCCAGGGTGATGGACGAGTCCACCTCTGAGTCCTCGGCCTCTGCTTCCTCCTCGAAAGAGTTGACCGTGGGATTTAGGAGAGCTTCCAAATATTCCTTCCACCATCTGACAACATCCCACAGCTGCCTCAGGAGTCCCACGAGCCAACAAGGCCCGATAAGACTCCTTCTTCAGCCTGACAGCATCCCTTACTTCCGACCGCATTGACAGTAGAGGCCGAGAACAAAGCCCACTCGGACTCCATGTCCCCAGCCTCCCCCGGAATCTGGGAGAAGCTCTCCCGGAGGTGTGAGTTGAAGGTCCCACAGAGGGTTCTGCCAGACACTCCCAACAAACCTTCACTATACGTTTGGGCCTGCCTACTACTACTACTACTACTACTGCTACTACTACTGCTACATATGCTTGTTCTGCTTATGTGGTTTAGAACATACGCCCATATTATGTGATGCATCACTGTGTTCCCCATAGTGTATGTGTTCCCTATAGTGTATGTGTGTATATACTTTTGTATTTGTGTATGGGTGATTTGTCACATGACGTGTTGTCATGTGATTCGTACATTTAAATACCATCCACACACGTGTGAATTTTACGTGCCCTGATGAAGACGCAAGTCGAAACGCGTTGGCGTTTGACAATGTAGAAATAAAATAATAGCTATGCACATCGGTGTGCCTCGGATCTCTTCTGTTATCTCATATGCTTGTTCTGCTTATGTGGTTTAGAACATATGCTTGTTCTGCTCGTTTTCTACAGTTTTCACCTGCCTGTGGTTTTCACCTGTCCAAAATATTATAGAAATAATATAACCCAGAAAACCACACCATGGTTTATACTTATGCCTCTGACAAAGTCCTGGTTCAGTCCTGGTTTAGTCCTGGTTCAGTCCTGGTTTAGTCCTGGTTTAGGCCTGGTTTAGGCCTGGTTCAGGCCTGGTTCAGTCCTGGTTTAGTCCTGGTTTAGTCCTGGGTCAGAGTCTAGCTGCACCTGCACCGGTCCGCCGCCAGGTGCCGCCGCTGCGCCGTGTGACGCACAGGTGAGAGGCGGAAGTGGCCGTGCGTCAGGTCTGTGTAACTGTTGGAGAGCGGCGCTGGATCATGGCTTCCCCTGCGCTAAAGTCCAGGTAAACCGGGCCGAACCGGGCCGAACCGAGCCGCACCGCGCCGCGCCGCACCGCACCGCGCACCGGCCGCGTAATGGGCGGTTTGGCGCGTGTCTGACGCGATTTGGCGCGGTGTTTACGCACAGTTTTCTGCAGGTCCCTCCGCCCTCGCGCTCGGACCGACTGCGGTCTGTCCCGAGGTCCCGCGGTAGACTTGGTTTAGTTCGGGTTTAGTTATGGATCAGACCCAGTTTAGACTCGGTTTAATCCAGGTTTAATCCCGGTTTATACCTGGTTTAGACCCGGTGGAGTCTTTGTAAAGTTGTAAAAATGGACCTGGTTCTGGTCTAAAGGTCGGCTCTGATTGGTTTATGGCGTCACGTGACTTTGCCATAAAACATTGGGATTTAAAAGTTTATTTCATTGATGATTTAAGGAGGGCATCTGGATGAGAGGACATCTGACACTTGATTGTTGTAGTCCTTGGTCCAGTCCTGGTTTGGTCCTGGTTCAAATAGGTGTGTGGAGTGGTGGGGGGGTGGTGGGGGGGTGGGGGGGGGCGTGGCCTGAGCCTCACCTGTTAAGGTAAACAGTCCGCTCCTGTGGCAGAGTGGTTAGCCCCTCTCCACTCACAAAACCTTTTTCAATTTTCAAATGATAATGGACTGAGGGGGTTTAGGTTCTGGTTTAGTCCTGCTTCAGTCCTGGTTCAGTCCTGGTTTAGTTCTGGTTCAGTCCTGCTTCAGTCCTGCTTCAGTCCTGGTTTAGTCCTGGTTTAGTCCTGCTTCAGTCCTGCTTCAGTCCTGGTTCAGTCCTGCTTCAGTCCTGCTTCAGTCCTGGTTCAGTCCTGGTTCAGTCCTGGTTTAGTCCTGGTTTAGTCCTGCTTCAGTCCTGCTTCAGTCCTGGTTTAGTCCTGCTTCAGTCCTGCTTCAGTCCTGGTTTAGTCCTGGTTTAGTCCTGCTTCAGTCCTGCTTCAGTCCTGGTTCAGTCCTGCTTCAGTCCTGGTTTAGTTCTGGTTCAGTCCTGGTTCAGTCCTGGTTTAGTCCTGGTTTAGTCCTGGTTCAGTCCTGGTTTAGTCCCGGTTTAGTTCTTTGGGAGGGACTTGCTGCAGACAAAGACAGGAAATCCTTTGGTCAGTCTGGGCTCAGAGGTTTCGGGTCTGACCCTGGTTTAGTCCCGGTTCAGACCTGGTTCAGACTTGGTTCAGACCTGGTTCAGACCTGGTTTAGTCCTGGTTTAGTCCCAGGTCTGGACCTGTCAGGACCTGCTCCACATTTCAGTCATTCCTCTGAGGCTCAGACTGGAGTTTTTGTGTGTGTCGTATAAAATATAATTTACACTGCTGAGATGGAAGAACTTTGAAAACACGTCAGATCTGAACATGAACAAATGTGTGTTTGTGGACAAATGTGGACAGATGTGGACAGATGTGGACAGATGTGGACAAATGTGGACAGATGTGGACAGATGTGGACAAATGTGGACAGATGTGGACAGATGTGGACAAATGTGGACAAATGTGGACAAATGTGGACAGATGTGGACAAATGTGGACAAATGTGGACAAATGTGGACAGATGTGGACAGATGTGGACAAATGTGGACAGATGTGGACAAATGTGGACAGATGTGGACAGATGTGGACAAATGTGGACAGATGTGGACAGATGTGGACAAAGCTCAGGGTGAACCTGCTCTCATCTGTGAAGAGCACAGGGCACCAGTGGAGCTCCATGGAGCTGGGCGGTGAGCACGGCGCCCCCTACAGGACGTGGAGTCCTCAAGCCGCTGTCATGAAGTCTGTCTGTGATTGTTTGGCATCTGTGCAGCTTCTGTAGGTTCAGGAACGGCTTCATTCTCCCACTAGTGATCATCAGTGTCGCCGAAGCAGCAGTGACGTGTACATGTTATAACCATAAATCTGGAGTTTATACATTTATGTGGTATTTTTATGGTAAACAGGCACAGCCCAGTCTGTGGTTCTGGTGTCGGGTTCGGCAGAAGGACACGTGGGGACCTGGAATCAGGTCTCAGACCTGCGCTTTAATCCAGATGCCCTCCCGGCCTCACTGTTCTCTCTCTTTGCACAGGTCTGATCGCTGACCTCTGACCTCATACCTGCTGGTGACCCCAGGAGGGACGGGGCCCTAGTTGCCCCGTCACCATGGAAATGGCCCCTGTACTGCCGACCCCAGGTCAGTGCCACACATTTTAGTACTGATTTAGTCCTGGATTAGTCCTGCTTTAGTCTTGGATTAGTCCTGCTTTAGTCCTGCTTTAGTCCTGGATTAGTCCTGGATTAGTCCTGGATTAGTCCTGCTTTAGTCCTGCTTTAGTCCTGGATTAGTCTTGCTTTAGTCCTGCTTTAGTCCTGGATTAGTCCTGCTTTAGTCCTGCTTTAGTCCTGGATTAGTCCTGCTTTAATCCTGGTTTAGTCCTGGTTTAGTCCTGCTTTAGTCCTGCTTTAGTCCTGGATTAGTCCTGCTTTAGTCCTTCTTTAGTCCTGCTTTAGTCCTGGATTAGTCCTGCTTTAATCCTGGTTTAGTCCTGCTTTAGTCCTGCTTTAGTCCTGCTTTAGTCTTGGATTAGTCCTGGATTAGTCCTGGATTAGTCCTGGATTAGTCCTGGATTAGTCCTGCTTTAGTCCTGCTTTAGCCCTGCTTTAGTCCTCCTTTAGTCTTGGATTAGTTCTGGATTAGTCCTGGATTAGTCCTGCTTTAGTCCTGGATTAGTCCTGCTTTAGTCCTGCTTTAATCCTGGATTAGTTCTGGTTTAGTCCTGCTTTAGTCCTGCTTTAGTCCTGCTTTAGTCCTGCTTTAGTCCTGCTTTAGTCCTGGATTAGTCCTGCTTTAGTCCTGCTTTAGTCCTGGATTAGTCCTGCTTTAGTCCTGCTTTAATCCTGGATTAGTTCTGGTTTAGTCCTGCTTTAGTCCTGCTTTAGTCCTGCTTTAGTCCTGGATTAGTCCTACTTTAGTCCTGCTTTAATCCTGGATTAGTTCTGGTTTAGTCCTGCTTTAGACCTGCTTTAGTTCTGGTTTAGTCCTGCTTTAGTCCTGGATTAGTCCTGCTGTAGTCCTGGATTAGTTCTGGTTTAGTCCTGGATTAGTTCTGGTTTAGTCCTGCTTTAGTCCTGGATTAGTTCTGCTTTTGTCCTGGATTAGTCCTGCTTTAGTCCTGCTTTAGTCCTGGATTAGTTCTGGTTTAGTCCTGCTTTAGTCCTGCTTTAGTCCTGCTTTAGTCCTGCATTAGTCCTGCTTTAGTCCTGCTTTAGTCCTGCTTTAGTCCTGCTTTAGTCCTGGATTAGTCCTGCTTTAGTCCTGGATTAGTCCTGCTTTAGTCCTGGATTAGTCCTGCTTTAATCCTGGATTAGTCCTGGATTAGTTCTGCTTTAGTCCTGGATTAGTCCTGGTTTAGTCCTGCTTTAGTCCTGCTTTAGTCCTGGATTAGTCCTGCTTTAGTCCTGCTTTAGTCCTGGATTAGTCCTGCTTTAGTCCTGGATTAGTCCTGGATTAGTCCTGGATTAGTTCTGCTTTAGTCCTGCTTTAGTCCTGCTTTAGTCCTGCTTTAGTCCTGCTTTAGTCCAGGATTAGTCCTGCTTTAGTCCTGCTTTAGTCCTGGATTAGTTCTGCTTTAGTCCTGCTTTAGTCCTGCTTTAGTCCTGGATTAGTCCTGCTTTAGTCCTGCTTTAGTCCTGCTTTAATCCTGGATTAGTCCTGGATTAGTCCTGCTTTAGTCCTGCTTTAGTCCTGCTTTAGTCCTGCTTTAGTCCTGGATTAGTCCTGCTTTAGTCCTGCTTTAGTCCTGCTTTAGTCCTGGATTAGTCCTGCTTTAGTCCTGCTTTAGTCCTGCTTTAATCCTGGATTAGTCCTGGATTAGTCCTGCTTTAGTCCTGCTTTAGTCTTGGAATAGTCCTGCTTTAGTCCTGCTTTAGTCCTGCTTTAGTCCTGCTTTAGTCCTGGATTAGTCCTGCTTTAGTCCTGCTTTAATCCTGGATTAGTCCTGCTTTAGTCCTGCTTTAGTCCTGCTTTAGTCCTGGATTAGTCCTGCTCTAGTCCTGGATTAGTCCTGCTTTAGTCCTGCTTTAGTCCTGGATTAGTCCTGCTTTAGTCCTGCTTTAGTCTTGCTTTAGTCCTGGATTAGTCCTGCTCTAGTCCTGGATTAGTCCTGCTTTAGTCCTGCTTTAATCCTGGATTAGTCCTGGATTAGTCCTGCTTTAGTCCTGCTTTAGTCCTGCTTTAGTCCTGGATTAGTCCTGCTCTAGTCCTGGATTAGTCCTGCTTTAGTCCTGCTTTAGTCCTGGATTAGTCCTGCTCTAGTCCTGGATTAGTCCTGCTTTAGTCCTGGATTAGTCCTGCTTTAGTCCTGCTTTAGTCCTGCTTTAGCCCTGCTTTAGCCCTGCTTTAGCCCTGCTTTAGTCCTGCTTTAGTCCTGCTTTAGTCCTGGATTAGTCCTGCTTTAGTCCTGCTTTAGTCCTGCTTTAATCCTGGATTAGTTCTGCTTTAGTCCTGCTTTAGTCCTGGATTAGTCCTGGATTAGTTCTGCTTTAGTCCTGGATTAGTTCTGGTTTAGTCCTGCTTTAGTCCTGGATTAGTTCTGCTTTTGTCCTGCTTTAGTCCTGGATTAATTCTGGTTTAATCCTGCTTTAGTCCTGCTTGCTTTAGTCCTGGATTAGTTCTGGTTTAGTCCTGGATTAGTCCTGCTTTAGTCCTGCTTTAGTCCTGCTTTAGTCCTGCTTTTGTCCTGCTTTAGTCCTGGATTAGTCCTGGTTTAGTCCTGCTTTAGTCCTGGATTAGTCCTGCTTTAGTCCTGGATTAGTCCTGCTTTAGTCCTGCTTTAGTCCTGGATTAGTCCTGCTTTAATCCTGCTTTAGTCCTGCTTTAGTCCTGGATTAGTCCTGCTTTAGTCCTGCTTTAGTCCTGCTTTTGTCCTGCTTTAGTCCTGGATTAGTCCTGGTTTAGTCCTGCTTTAGTCCTGGATTAGTCCTGCTTTAGTCCTGGATTAGTCCTGCTTTAATCCTGCTTTAGTCCTGGTTTAGTCCTGGTTTAGTCCTGGTTTAGTCCTGCTTTAGTCCTGCTTTAGTCCTGCTTTAATCCTGGATTAGTTCTGCTTTAATCCTGCTTTAGTCCTGCTTTAGTCCTGGATTAGTCCTGCTCTAGTCCTGGATTAGTCCTGCTTTAGTCCTGGATTAGTCCTGCTTTAGTCCTGGATTAGTCCTGCTTTAGTCCTGCTTTAGTCCTGCTTTAGTCCTGGATTAGTCCTGGATTAGTCCTGGATTAGTCCTGCGTTAGTCCTGCGTTAGTCCTGCTTTAGTCCTGCTTTAGCCCTGCTTTATTCCTGCTTTAGTCCTGGATTAGTCCTGCTTTAGTCCTGCGTTAGTCCTGCTTTAGTCCTGCTTTAGTCCTGCTTTAGCCCTGCTTTATTCCTGCTTTAGTCCTGGATTAGTCCTGCTTTAGTCCTGCTTTAGTCTTGGATTAGTCCTGCTTTAGGGTGCTTTCACACTGACAGCATTTGGTGCGCACCAAATGGCCCATTCGAACCAAAAGTTCTTAGTTCGGTTCATTTTCGTTAGTGTGAATGCAATCTCGGTACTTTGGTGCGCACCAAATCAACCGGTCCGAGACCGATAAAAAGGGGTGGTCTCGGATCGCTTTATCTGCCCTACTTTGGTACAGTTCATCTGGTGTGAAAGCAACCAAACCAAATTGGACGGAACCGAATGCATTATGGGAATGCATTATGTTTCTGTTTACTCGGTCGCGAGGGCACGTCTCTTCTCCCTGAAGAGGCGTGCAATGCGCCGTCGGCGAGTCGAATAACTTATAAGTTGTCTTTGGAGTCGCAGCCGCGAAACATGTTCGAAATTATTCGAAATTGCAGAAAATTACGGTACCTACACGTACAAAATAATGTATGATGATCAGCGCCAGGAGCGCAAGGCAAAGCTGTTCCTCCATGGTGATCGAAAGTGGCGTGTTTTTTAGTCCGGTTCCGGTGACGATGGTCTTCGCGGTGTATTTTGGTTCGTTTAGAACTCTGCATATGTGAAAGCAAACCGTACCCACGTCTGTTTGCTACATTGGAACATTTTTCTGACTAGTGCGGACCAAAGCAATCGAACCATAGGTGTGAAAGCGCCCTTAGTCCTGCTTTAGTCCTGCTTTAATCCTGGATTAGTTCTGGTTTAGTCCTGCTTTAGTCCTGCTTTAGTCCTGGATTAGTCCTGCTTTAGTCCTGCTTTAATCCTGGATTAGTTCTGGTTTAGTCCTGCTTTAGTCCTGGATTAGTCCTGGATTAGTTCTGCTTTAGTCCTGGATTAGTTCTGGTTTAGTCCTGCTTTAGTCCTGCTTTAGTCCTGCTTTAGTCCTGCTTTAGTCCTGGATTAGTCCTGCTTTAGTCCTGCTTTAGTCCTGCTTTAGTCCTGGATTAGTCCTGCTTTAGTCCTGCTTTAGTCCTGGATTAGTTCTGGTTTAGTCCTGGATTAGTCCTGCTTTAGTCCTGCTTTAGTCCTGGATTACTCCTGCTTTAGTCCTGCTTTAGTCCTGCTTTAGTCCTGGATTAGTCCTGCTTTAGTCCTGCTTTAGTCCTGCTTTAGGCCTGGATTAGTCCTGCTTTAGTCCTGTTTTAGTCCTGGATTAGTCCTGCTTTAGTCCTGCTTTAGTCCTGGGTTAGTCCTGCTTTAGTCCTGCTTTAGTCCTGGATTAGTCCTGTTTTAGTCCTGCTTTAGTCCTGGATTAGTCCTTCTTAATCCTGCTTTAATCCTGCTTTAGTCCTGCTTTAGTCCTGCTTTAGTCCTGCTTTAGTCCTGGATTAGTCCTGCTTTAGTCCTGGATTAGTCCTGCTTTAGTCTTGCTTTAATCCTGGATTAGTTCTGGTTTAGTCCTGCTTTAGTCCTGCTTTAGTCCTGCTTTAGTCCTGCTTTAATCCTGGATTAGTTCTGGTTTAGTCCTGCTTTAGTCCTGGATTAGTCCTGGATTAGTCCTGCTTTAGTCCTGGATTAGTTCTGGTTTAGTCCTGCTTTAGTCCTGCTTTAGTCCTGGATTAGTTTTGCTTTTGTCCTGGATTAGTCCTGCTTTAGTCTTGCTTTAATCCTGGATTAGTTCTGGTTTAGTCCTGCTTTAGTCCTGCTTTAGTCCTGCTTTAGTCCTGCTTTAATCCTGGATTAGTTCTGGTTTAGTCCTGCTTTAGTCCTGGATTACTCCTGGATTAGTCCTGCTTTAGTCCTGGATTAGTTCTGGTTTAGTCCTGCTTTAGTCCTGCTTTAGTCCTGCTTTAATCCTGGATTAGTTCTGGTTTAGTCCTGCTTTAGTCCTGGATTAGTCCTGGATTAGTCCTGCTTTAGTCCTGCTTTAGTCCTGCTTTAGTCCTGCATTAGTCCTGCTTTAGTCCTGGTCTAACCCAGTCTGTCCTCAGGTCTGGGTCTGGTCCTGGTTGAGTTCGAGTACGAGTACGAGGGCCGGGACGGGGACCTGGTCCGGATCCGTCCAAATGAGCGCTACGAGCTCCTTAACAAAACCAACGTGCACTGGTGGCAGGTCCGGTCCAGACCTGGGTCCAAACCCTTCTACATTCCCGCCAAGTACGTCCGTGAGCTGCCCGATGTGCCCGCCCTCAGTCCCGCCCTCTGCCTCCCCATTGGACCAGAGAGCACAAGCCCCGCCCCTGTGCCCGCCCCTGTGCCCGCCCCTGTGCCCGCCCCTGTGCCCGTCCTGCCCAAGACCCAGGACGAACCCCGCAAGCCCTCGGACCAGGTGAGATCGGACTAAACCAGGACTGAACTGGGACTAAATAAGGACTAGACCAGGACTAACCCGGGTCTGGCTCTGGTTCAGGTCACGATCCGGCTGCGGTCTGAGGGGGGGTACCGGCGAGTGGAGAACCGGATGTCCACGTTTGGGTTTCTTGTGGAGGGTGACGTTTCCGTGGCGATGCCCAAAACGACAAATGGGACTACAAAGATGGCCGACAGCCTCCGAGCGCCCACCCCAGGGGATTCTGGGAACAGCCACGCCCACTTCGCTCGTCATCAGCCAATCCCGGTGGAGACACCCCGGGCGCCGCCCACTCACGACATTGGACCGAAAACGTCCGTCCAATCAGGACGGCAGGAAGCTCAGGTACGTCCAAGGCCCCGCCCCCAGAGCAGCTCATATGTTAACGACTCTGCTAACGCGGAATGTGATTCATTAAAGGGGCGTGGCCTTCTCTGGTTTCACCGCAGACGGTAGCTGCACTTTTACTTCAAAATTTTGTCCCAAAACCCGATCTGAACATTAATAACAGACCAATCAGACGCCTTCTCTCCCCGAGGCTCCTCCCACTAGCTTCTGTAACAGACGCCGGTGTTTGTAACGGAAAGAATCAATTTAGAATAAAAATACTAAAATAATGACGGAGCGTGAGCGCACGTACAAGCGCACGTACAAGCGCACGTACAAGCGCACGTACAAGCGCACGTACAAGCGCACGTACAAGCGCACGTACAAGCGCACGTACAAGCGCACGCCGTTGCCATGGTGATGGACAGTAGACACAGGAGCTTTAAATGAACAGCATAATTTAAATCCAAACACAAAACACGCAGAAGAGTCAAAAAACAGACTTTACCCTTTGCTTTGGTCACTGCTCAGACCCTGACACACCTGTGAAGGCAAAACCATTTCAGGGACGAGGGCTTGAGCTGTGCACAAACCAAAGGCTGGAGACAAACCAAAGGCTGGAGACAAACCAAAGGGTGGAGACAAACCAAAGGGTGGAGACTCGGGGGATCTGAATAAAAAATATAAAATCAATTAAATTCGATAGCGTCGTTATTTCACTTTCCTTCGCTCCACATTCCTCACATCAAACACTCGATACACTCCACGTGTGTCTGTGTGTGTGTGTGTTTGTGTGATTGAGTGTTTTTGTGTTTATTTGTGTGTTTTCTTCTGATTATGTGTTATGTAATATGACTGTCCCATCTCACCAGGAGGAAGGGCATCTGGGTGAAACCAGAGAAGGAGAAGAAGAATCAGAAGAGCTGCCAGAGGAGCCGAGCGAGAGCGAGGAGGAGAGAGAGGAGAGCACGGCGGGGCATCTGACGTACAGGAAGCAGAGGGGGGAGGGGGGCTCTTCGCACATCTACGAGTCCATCCAGGACCTCAACATCGACCTGGACGCTCTGATTGGTCGAGACACAAGTCCCAAACAGGAAGTGGAGTCCGAGGCCCTGCCCCTTGAACAGGTAATGATCACCTGGACTATTACCGGCTTTAACTCAGAACTGTTCCTCAAACTGTTCTCCTCAGATGTTTCTCCAAACTGTTCTCCTCAGATGTTTCTCCATGTTCTAGTCGTTTCTTCTGAAGTTGGATTTGGAGTGATTCATGTTTGAGAATCTTTAATTTCTTATTTTAAGACTCCAGATCCCCCCTCGTTAAAGTCAGAGCTTTACGTGTTTCTTTCTGAAGTCGTTTTAGATCAAAAATTTTAAATGTCACAGAACAAAAGGATCCACAGGGGTCAGAGGTCAGAGGTCACAGACGCAGACACACAGACACACACACACACACACACACACACACACACATTATAGTGGTTCACCTCCATTAAACCTGGTTTAGACCAGATTTAGACCAGGTCTAAACCTGGACTAAACCTGGACTAGTCCAGGTTTAGTCCAGGTCTAGCTCTTGAACAGGGAGGTTGAGACAGGGAGAGGAAACGCCGGGGTTCAAAGTGTGAGTCACTTCCTGTTTGAACAGGAAGCAGTGGCGGCCATTTCCTGTCCCTGTGCTGCAGATTTTGTCTCGTTCTGATTGGCTCAGATCAGAACTCCCCCTCGCTTCTCCGTCTGAGATTATGAGGAGTTCAACCTGACCTCCACCTTCTCCTACACCACCACCTCCACCTCCTCCTACACCACCACCTCCACCTTCTCCTACACCACCACCTCCACCTCCTCCTACACCACCACCTCCACCTTCTCCTACACCACCACCTCCACCTCCTCCTACACCACCACCTCCACCTCCTCCTACACCACCACCTCCACCTCCTCCTACACCACCACCTCAGAGGAGGAGCTCAGATGTCATGTGCGGTAGTTTAATTACACTTGACGCTGTTGAGATAGAGCTCTGAAGGGGGAGTGATATTATTAAACATGTTCATCTGTTGGTTTGACAAATATAAACGGTCACACGGTCAAAGGTCAGACGGTCAAAGGTCACATGGTCAAAGGTCACACCGTCAAAGGTCACATGATGATGTCACTGTTTTGTGTCTCACAGGAGTCTACATCCGACAGCCCGATCTACGCCAACGTCACCAAAAACACCATCCCCCCGCCGCCCTCTGACCCCGCCCCTTCGGCCCCAGGCCCCGCCCCCTCACTCTCAGGCTCCTCCTCCTCTGGACTTAGCCCCGCCTCCCCCCTCAGCCCATTGGACGGATGGCAGGTACAATAACACAACTGTTTCATGTAAATGTGTATGGTGCAGAGGAGGACAGAGGTGTAGAGGAGGGACAGAGATACAGAGGAGGGACAGAGGTACAGAGGAGGACAGAGGTGTAGAGGAGGGACAGAGATACAGAGGAGGGACAGAGGTACAGAGGAGGACAGAGGTGTAGAGGAGGGACAGAGATACAGAGGAGGGACAGAGGTACAGAGGAGGACAGAGGTGTAGAGGAGGGACAGAGATACAGAGGAGGGACAGAGGTACAGAGGAGGACAGAGGTGTAGAGGAGGGACAGAGGAGGACAGAGGTGCAGAGGAGGGACAGAGGTGCAGAGGAGGACAGAAGTGCAGAGGAGGACAGAAGTGCAGAGGAGGACAGAAGTGCAGAGGAGGACAGAGGTGCAGAGGAGGACAGAGGTGCAGAGGAGGGACAGAGGTGCAGAGGAGGACAGAAGTGCAGAGGAGGACAGAAGTGCAGAGGAGGGACAGAGGAGGACAGAGGTGCAGAGGAGGGACAGAGGTGCAGAGGAGGACAGAGGATGTTGTTAAAAGTTTAACTGTAACCTGATGTGTTGGGTTCCAATTTCTGTTAAATATTTTACTCTCTCTGTCCATTTCTCCTTTTGCTCTGTCACTCTCCTCTCCTCCTCTCTCCTTCTCTCCGTCTCTCCTCTCTCCTCTTCTCCTCCTCTCCTCCTCTCCCCTTCTGTCCTCTCTTCCTCTGTCCTCTCCTCCTCTTCTTCTCTTCTCCTCTCCTCCTCTCTCCGTCTCTCCGTCTCTCCTCTCTTCCTCTCTCCTCTTCTCCTCCTCTCCTCCTCTCCCCTTCTGTCCTCTCTTCCTCTGTCCTCTCCTCCTCTTCTTCTCTTCTCCTCCTCTCCTCCTCTCCCCTTCTCCCCTTCTCTCCTCTCTTCCTCTCTCCTCTCCTCCTCTTCTTCTCTTCTCTTCTCTTCTCTTCTCTTCTCCTCTCTCTCCTCCTCTCCCCTTCTCTCCTCTCTTCCTCTCTCCTCTCCTCCTCTTCTTCTCTTCTCCTCTCTCTCCTCCTCTCCCCTTCTCTCCTCTCTTCCTCTCTCCTCTCCTCCTCTTCTTCTCTTCTCCTCTCTCTCCTCCTCTCCCCTTCTCTCCTCTCTTCCTCTCTCCTCTCCTCCTCTTCTTCTCTTCTCCTCTCTCTCCTCCTCTCCTCCTCTCGTCTTTCCTCTGTCCGTTTCAGACTCACACTGACTCAGATTCGGGGAAACTCTTTTACTTTAACGCTCTGACCAGACGCTCCACCTGGACCCCGCCCTCCAAGCCCAGCCCCGCCCACTCACAGGTAAGCCCCACCCACATACTTGTAAGACCCGCCCACTCATAGGCATCTGGCACACGGGGAGGGCATCTTGCTCACTGTTTTCCATGTCCTGCAGGGGGCACCGTGGGAGCGCCTGGTGGACGAGGTTTCAGGGAGATTTTACTTCTTTAACCCAACGACGGGAGCAACATCCTGGGATTTACCCCACACCCACCTGGTGAGTCTGAACCAGGACTAGACCAAGACTAGACCAGGTCTAGACCGGGACTAAACCGGGACTAAACCGGGACTAAACCGGGACTAAACAAGGTCTACAGTCCCTGACAAAAGTCTTGTCGCTTATCCATTTTGTAGAAACAAAAGCTTATAACCTGACTTTAAATTAATCGATTGGTTTTAGAAATGTCTCATATGAAAGCTAAAACCCTCCCAAATTATGCTCAATATACTAAAATAAATTTGCTTCACTGAAGAAAGATTGATCATTTAATGAACACAGAAAGGTCAGATTTTGGCAAGACAAAAGTCTTGTCGCCTTGTCATATGATGCACCCAATCCTAGATTACAGCCTCACCTGTGATCAGTTACTGATCAATCAATTAGTGGGTGTGTATAAAAAGAACCCCAGCACACCAGACCTTCACATCAACTGCAACTTGACCTCTGACAACATGCCTAAGCTCCACCCTGAGACCAAAGCGTTAATTATCAAGAGGCTGAAGACCAGATCCACTGCTGAGGTGGCTGACACCTTCAATGTGTCTCAGCGTCAAGTACAAAGAATAAGAAAAAGATCTGAAAAGACTGGAGATGTTTTTGACAAGCCCAGGTCCGGCAGACCCCGCAAGACAACTGCTCGGGAGGACCGTTTGTTGATTCGAAAATCCAAGGCCAGCCCCTTTTCCACTGCAGCAGAGCTCCACCAGGCCTGGTCACCTCAAGTCCCTGTGTCAACCAGAACAGTTTGTAGAATTCTGTCTCGAAATGGCCTCCATGGTCGAATCAGTGCACAGAAACCAGCACTAAACAAAAGGCAATTAAAAAACCGTGTGGCATTTGCCAAGGCCCACAGCCTGCTAAAAGGATGGACACTGGAAAAGTGGCACAAGGTGGATTTCTCAGATGAATCCTCGGTTGAATTACATCACAGCCGCCGCAAATATTGCAGGAGACCTACTGGAGCCCGCATGGATCCAAGATTCACCCAGAAAACAGTTAAGTTTGGTGGCGGAAAAATCATGGTCTGGGGTTACATCCAGTATGGGGGTGTGCGAGACATTTGCAGGGTGGAAGGCAATATCAATAGCCTAAAATATCAAGAAGTATTAGCTACCTCTTACATTCCCAACCATTAAAGGGGTCAAATTTTGCAGCAGGATGGTGCTCCATCGCATACTTCTATCTCTACATCAAAGTTCCTCAAGGCGAAGAAGATCAAGGTGCTCCAGGACTGGCCAGCCCAGTCACCAGACATGAACATCATTGAGCATGTCTGGGGTAGAATGAAAGAGGAAGCATGGAAGGCAAAACCAAAGAATCTTGATGAACTCTGGGAGGCATGTAAGACTGCTTTCTTTGCTATTCCTGATGACTTCATCAACAAATTGTATGAATCATTGTCGAACCGCATGGATGCAGTCCTTCAAGCTCATGGAAGTCATACAAGATATTAAATATGGATCTCACAGCACCACTACTTAATTCACTGACGTTATGCAACATATTTTTGTATTTGAAGTAAATTATTTGTTCAATTTTCTGTAGGCGACAAGACTTTTGTCTTGCCAAAATCTGACCTTTCTGTGTTCATTAAATGATCAATCTTTCTTCAGTGAAGCAAATTTATTTTAGTATATTGAGCATAATTTGGGAGGGTTTTAGCTTTCATATGAGACATTTCTAAAACCAATCGATTAATTTAAAGTCAGGTTATAAGCTTTTGTTTCTACAAAATGGATAAGCGACAAGACTTTTGTCAGGGACTGTAAATAACTGTTGTTGTTTCAGCCGCTGCCGGAGGAGGATTATCTTCACGACGAGAACCAGACTCCAGATGACAGTGTCTTCACCACAGTACGACCTCTGACCCCCGACCGCACGGACCGCATCACACCGACCGCATCACACCGACCACATCGGCCGCACCACACCGACCGCACCACACCGACTGCACCACACCGACCGCACCACACCGGCCGCACCACACTGATCGCATCACACCGACCACCTCTGGTCCTGGTCTGGTCCTGGTCTGGTCCTTCTATAAAGTGGGACTACACCGGGACTAGATCAGGACTAGACCAGGACTAGGCCAGGACTTTTGTGTAACAGAGCTGTGTATTCTCTGCCCCTTCAGGTGCAGGTCCCCAGAGGTCACGTGGAGCCCTCAGAGGTACAACATCTGGAGAAACATCTGGAGAAACATCTGGAGGGTTTGAGTAGATCTGTGTCAGAACTGAACCGTGTGTGTGTGTCTGTGTGTGTCTGTGTGTCTGTGACTGTGTGTGCCCTAGAGGACGCTGGGAAACGGAGTCCCAGAGGCGGCGTTGTGCGGTTGGAGGCACAGTGTGACTGAAAATGTGAGTGAAGCTCCGCCTACACACACACACACACACACACACACACAGTTGTGTACCTGCATTTAAAGCTCCTCTTTGTTAAACTCATATTTCTGTTGTGGCTGTTTCTGTGTTCAGAGGGCTTTCTCGCTCCGGAGACACGCCTCTGATGTAACGGACCGCACCAAAGGTCATGACCCCGACGCCACACAGGTGAGAGGTCACGACCTTTTCCACCGTGTAATGAACGGGCTACATTTCCCATGATCATTTGTTTGTTCTTAAAAAGGGTGTTTTCTGTCAAATGAATTTTTTGGTGCTTTCTCCCTCATCAAAAACCTGCCTCAAGAGGTTTTGTGTAATACCCCCTCTTAATACCCCCACAAGTGTGATACCCCCTCTTAATACCCCCACAAGTGTGATACCCCCTCTTAATACCCCCTCTTTAAACTCTGTGATGTCATGTGCTGCCCTGTTTTGATCATGTGACTGTTTGAAGGCCCCTGATAGGCTGAAGCTGAGGAGGAACTTGTCCAATCGCAGCACAGACTCATTCCAGCAGCACGTACGCTCCCATTGGTCCAGGGCTCGTCTCTGAGCTCTGATTGGTTCAGGGCTTCTGTCTGGGCTCTGATTGGACTAACAGTTCCTTTCTGTAACACTGGGGTGTGTTTGTGTCGTGTTTGTGTCGTGTCTCTGACGTGTCTCTGTCGTGTCTCTGACGTGTCTCTGTCGTGTCTCTGTCGTGTCTCTGTCGTGTCTCTAATGTGTCTCTGACGTGTCTCTGTCGTGTCTCTGACGTGTTTGTGTCGTGTCTCTGTCGTGTCTCTGTCGTGTCTCTGTTGTCTCTGATGTGTCTCTGTCGTGTCTCTGACGTGTCTCTGTCGTGTCTCTGTCGTGTCTCTGTCGTGTCTCTGTCGTGTCTCTGTCGTGTCTCTAATGTGTCTCTGACGTGTCTCTGTCGTGTCTCTGACGTGTTTGTGTCGTGTCTCTGTCGTGTCTCTGTCGTGTCTCTGACGTGTCTCTGTCGTGTCTCTGACGTGTCTCTGTCGTGTCTCTAATGTGTCTCTGTCGTGTCTCTGTCGTGTCTCTAATGTGTCTCTGTCGTGTCTCTGTCGTGTCTCTGACGTGTCTCTGACGTGTCTCTGTCGTGTCTCTGTCGTGTCTCTGTCGTGTCTCTGTCGTGTCTCTGATGTGTCTCTGACGTGTTTCTGATGTGTCTCTGTCGTGTCTCTGTCGTGTCTCTGTCGTGTCTCTGTCGTGTTTCTGATGTGTCTCTGTCGTGTCTCTGTCGTGTCTCTGACGTGTTTGTGTCGTGTCTCTGACGTGTCTCTGTCGTGTCTCTGTCGTGTCTCTGATGTGTCTCTGACGTGTTTGTGTCGTGTCTCTGTCGTGTCTCTGTCGTGTCTCTGACGTGTCTCTGTCGTGTCTCTGTCGTGTCTCTGATGTGTCTCTGTCGTGTCTCTGTCGTGTCTCTGATGTGTCTCTGACGTGTTTGTGTCGTGTCTCTGATGTGTCTCTGTCGTGTCTCTGACGTGTCTCTGTCGTGTCTCTGATGTGTCTCTGTCGTGTCTCTGATGTGTCTCTGTCGTGTCTCTGTCGTGTCTCTGATGTGTCTCTGACGTGTCTCTCTTGTGTCTCTGACGTGTTTGTGTCGTGTCTCTGTCGTGTCTCTGTCGTGTCTCTGACGTGTCTCTGACGTGTCTGTCGTGTCTCTGTCGTGTCTCTGTCGTGTCTCTGATGTGTCTCTGTCGTGTCTCTGTCGTGTCTCTGATGTGTCTCTGACGTGTTTGTGTCGTGTCTCTGATGTGTCTCTGTCGTGTCTCTGACGTGTCTCTGTCGTGTCTCTGATGTGTCTCTGTCGTGTCTCTGATGTGTCTCTGTCGTGTCTCTGTCGTGTCTCTGATGTGTCTCTGACGTGTCTCTCTTGTGTCTCTGACGTGTTTGTGTCGTGTCTCTGTCGTGTCTGACGTGTCTCTGACGTGTCTGTCGTGTCTCTGTCGTGTCTCTGTCGTGTCTCTGTCGTGTCTCTGTCGTGTCTCTGTCGTCTCTGACGTGTCTCTGTCGTGTCTCTGTCGTGTCTCTGACGTGTCTCTGATGTGTCTCTGTCGTGTCTCTGTCGTGTCTCTGTCGTGTCTCTGTCGTCTCTGATGTGTCTCTGTCGTGTCTCTGACGTGTCTCTGTCGTGTCTCTGACGTGTCTGTCGTGTCTCTGTCGTGTCTCTGATGTGTCTCTGACGTGTCTCTGTCGTGTCTCTGTCGTGTCTCTGACGTGTCTCTGTCGTGTCTCTGACGTGTCTCTGTCGTGTCTCTGTCGTGTCTCTGTCGTGTCTCTGACGTGTCTCTGTCGTGTCTCTGACGTGTCTCTGTCGTGTCTCTGACGTGTCTGTCGTGTCTCTGTCGTGTCTCTGATGTGTCTCTGATGTGTCTCTGACGTGTCTCTGTCGTGTCTCTGTCGTGTCTCTGACGTGTCTCTGTCGTGTCTCTGATGTGTCTCTGTCGTGTCTCTGACGTGTCTCTGACGTGTCTCTGTCGTGTCTCTGTCGTGTCTCTGACGTGTCTCTGTCGTGTCTCTGACGTGTCTCTGTCGTGTCTCTGTCGTGTCTCTGATGTGTCTCTGTCGTGTCTCTGTCGTGTCTCTGACGTGTCTCTGTCGTGTCTCTGACGTGTCTGTCGTGTCTCTGTCGTGTCTCTGTCGTGTCTCTGTCGTGTCTCTGATGTGTCTCTGTCGTGTCTCTGACGTGTCTCTGTCGTGTCTCTGTCGTGTCTCTGACGTGTCTGTCGTGTCTCTGTCGTGTCTCTGTCGTGTCTCTGTCGTGTCTCTGATGTGTCTCTGTCGTGTCTCTGACGTGTCTCTGACGTGTTTGTGTCGTGTCTCTGATGTGTCTCTGTCGTGTCTGTCGTGTCTCTGATGTGTCTCTGACGTGTTTGTGTCGTGTCTCTGATGTGTCTCTGTCGTGTCTGTCGTGTCTCTGATGTGTCTCTGACGTGTTTGTGTCGTGTCTCTGTCGTGTCTCTGATGTGTCTCTGACGTGTCTCTGTCGTGTCTCTGATGTGTCTCTGATGTGTCTCTGTCGTGTCTCTGTCGTGTCTCTGATGTGTCTCTGTCGTGTCTCTGTCGTGTCTCTGATGTGTCTCTGTCGTGTCTCTGACGTGTCTCTGTTGTGTCTCTGACGTGTCTCTGACGTGTCTCTGATGCGCCTGTCGTGTCTGTCATGTCTCTGACGTGTTTCTGGCACATTTGTGTCTCTGGCGTCTTTGCCCTGGGGCAGATGGGCACAGTCCTGCTTGCCTCTGGGGGAGGGTCCTGGTGCTTTGTGGTTGGCGGGTGCAGGCTGAGCTCACTGTGGCACTGGTTTGAGGGGTGCACCACGAAGTCAGACCCCACACACGGGCTGACTTCCTGTTCACTTCCTGTGTCTCTAGGGCCATCTGCTGGAAAAGGCCGGAATCATCAACAAAACCAAAGTTTGCGACAACGGGAAAAAGATCAGGTGAGTCCAGAAGGGGGCGCTACAGGGGGACTACAGAGGGACTACAGGTGGACTACCTGTCAGCTGCCTCAGGAGTCCCACAAGCCAACAAGGCCTGATTGGACTCTTTCTTCAGCCTGACGGCAGATGTTCCCAACAAACCTTCACTATTTGCTCAGGTCTACCAGGTCTTTCCAGCTTCCTCCTCCTCCAGAGAACCCAACTCACAACCAGGTGGTGATCGGTTGACAGCTCTTCCCGTCTTCACCCGAGTGTCCAAGACACGCAGCCGGAGGTCAGACGACACGACAACAAAGTCGATCATCGACCTCCGGCCTAGTGTGTCCTGGTGCCACGTTCACTGATGGACCCTCCACCACGTTAAGGTGGTGGTTCTTGGAGGGGGATTTGGGACAAAATGTTGAACTAAACCCCAGGATTAAGTAGAGCGGGGTCAAGGGTCAGAGGTCAGAGTGAGGAGCCTGACAGCAGCAGGTACAGAGAGAGGGGCCACGCTTTATACACACAAACTGAACTGGAGCCAGAGTCCATGGAGCCCAGTCACGCCCATGAACACTTCCTGTTTGGAACACGGCGTTAGTGTGTTAGCGGTTAGTGGGTTAGCTCTGTCCACAGGTATGTCCAGTCTTGTGACCTGTGACATTTGACCTTGTGTTTTCTGTTTCAGGAAGAACTGGTCTCAGTCGTGGACGGTTCTTCACGGAGGGATCCTGACGTTCCACAGGGACCCCAAATCTGCCCCCGCCGGCACCACTGTGAGTCAGATGCCCTCCCTGTGTGTCAGATGCCCTCCCTGTGTGTCAGATTGTGTCAGATGCCCTTCCTCTTGCAGAGTAAAGCATCTCAGATCGTGCCTGAGTTCACGGTGGATCTGAGAGGAGCATCTGTGTCCTGGGCCCACAACAAGTCCTCCAAGAAGAACGTCCTGGAGGTCTGGACCAGGACTGGACCAGGACTAAAC
>CM057101.1:30098547-30101047 GCA_029959045.1 Taenioides sp. WSHXM2023 | reverse complement strand
GGAGAGGAGGAGGAGAGAAGGAGGAGGAGGAGAGAAGGAGGAGGAGGAGAAAAGGAGGAGGAGGAGAGAAGGAGGAGGAGGAGAGAAGGAGGAGGAGGAGAAAGGAGAAAGAGAGGAGGAAGAGAGGAGGAGGAGGAGGAGAGGAGGATGAGAAAAGGAGTGGAGGAGGAGGAGGTTGGAGTCAGGTTTAATCTGCAGTTGTTTCCGCCTCTATTTTCTTGTACTTTGAGGTGGTGCAGTCGTAGTAACAGTAACAGTACTACTGTGTACTGTGGGGGTGATAGTAGTAGTAGTAGTAGTAGTAGTAGTATATTAGTAGTAGTAGTAGTAGTATATTAGTAGTAGTAGTAGTAATAGTACTTGTACTGTGTACTTTCAGGGTGGTGGAGCACGGCGAGCAGAACAGGATGTCATGTCAGAGTTTGGCGATCGTCTTCGGTCCCACGTTGCTCCGCCCACAGGTGGAGTCCAACCTGACGGTTCACATGGTGTTCCAGAGCCAAATCATCGAACTGCTGCTGCGGGAAGGGCCGGCCGTGTTCTCCACGCCGCAGTGACGCGCCGGCACGCCGACGCCATCACCACCACGCTGAGGAAGGGCCGGCCGTGTTCTCCACGCTGCAGTGACGCGCCGGCACGCCGACGCCATCACCACCACGCTGAGGAAGGGCCGGCCGTGTTCTCCACGCTGCAGTGACGCGCCGGCACGCCGACGCCATCACCACCACGCTGAGGAAGGGCCGGCCGTGTTCTCCACGCCGCAGTGACGCGCCGGCACCGTCACCTTCACGGCATCATGCCCACAGTGCCCAAACCAAACACCCCGTCACAATAAGAGTCCAGCCTCACGATGACGTTGCAGCGTTTCCCCTTTCACAATAAAAGACGTGAACTACTGACCCTTCACAATAAGAGCACCACTGCCTCCTCCAAAATAAAACTCCTCTTTACACTTCACAATAAAAGCACCTGGACTCCTTCAGAATAAAACGACAAAAAAGAACACAGGAATCAAAAGGAAAGGACACGTGTTAAGGACACTACAGGAACAGACTAAACTTTTGGAAAAAACTTTTGAAATTAACTTTTGTTTTGGGGAAATCTGAAGCAAGAGAAACACCAGACCTGATTTAGACCTGGTTTAGAACTTTTTTAGTCCTGGTTTAGTCCTGGTTTAGTCCTGTGCTTTGTCAGCTGCATTTTCTAGAGGAACAAATACAACCTTTTGACCTCCTCCCTTTATTTCCTTCCTCCATGTATCCTCTCCTCTCGTTTCCTCCTCTCCTCCTCTTTCCTCTCGTTTTCTTCTCTCTCCTCCCCTCCTCTCGTTTCCTCTCCTCCTCTCCTCTCATTTCCTCTTCTCCTCGTCTTTCCTCTCGTTTCCTTGTTTTGTGGTGATTAATTTTTTTGTATGAATTAAATGTATTTTATTGTGGCGGGTGTTTTTATAAATTGTCTTTTATTTTGAAAGTCTTGCCTCATTCTGAATATTTGTTTTTTGTTTGTCTTTTTTTGTCTGGATCCAGAGTTTGATTTCAGTGTTTTTACTGAGAGATGGGAGGGCATCTGGAGTAATAATGTATTAAAAAATTACTTTATTAAAATAAACTTATAACATTAACTTCATTTGCATAAATATAAACATAAATAAATAAATAATTTATAAATAAAATTTTGATTTGAATAAATATAAAAACACTAAAGTCCCACAGCTCCAGTCTCAGGGAAGATGGAAGGGCATCTGGAGTACAGACCTGCAGAATCATACAGTACTTTATGGACTTTGGTCTTGTTTTGGTCTGGCCTGGGTGAGGTCCAGGTGAGGTTCGGTCCAGACCCTAGACCGGGTGAGGTTCGGTCCAGACCTTAGACCGGGTGAGGTCCGGTCCAGACCTTAGACCGGGTGAGGTCCGGGTGAGGTCCGGTCCAGACCTTAGACCGGGTGAGGTCCGGGTGAGGTCCGGTCCAGACCTTAGACCGGGTGAGGTCCGGGTGAGGTCCGGTCCAGACCTTAGACTGGGTGAGGTCCCAGCTTGCGGAGGCCCCGGGTCAGGTCTTGGCAGAAGGCTCGCAGAGTCGTCAGCGTCAGATGCACCGCCACCTCAGTTTCGTAGTCGCCATGGAGACGAGTCAGAATGCTGCCCACTGATTGGACCGGAGAGGAGATGACCACGCCCATCGCTGACATCATCTGAAACACAACATTTGGCCCTCAGTTTAGTCTGACACGCCCACCTGATGATGTCACCAGGTGTAACAACAGCAGGGCTTTTGCACAGCTCCCATTCCCACACATTACAGCAGGTTAAAGCCCCACTCTGGGACATTTCTCACATTACAGCAGGGTCACAGAGGAGACCATTCTGAGGTGTTCTTAGGGAAGAACACCACTGGAGGAGATAAATGTCCCGAGTTCTTCTCTCAAACTGAAAACACTCTGTTCCACCTTGTGATGTCATCATGTGGTGATACAGGAAGTGCTCCACTGTGTTTTTAAACT
>CM057101.1:30043547-30093547 GCA_029959045.1 Taenioides sp. WSHXM2023 | reverse complement strand
ATGTACTGAAGTACTTAAAGACCCTCAGAGTTTAGTCCCGCTGCGTCACGGGGGTCTCGCGCTGTGACGCAGCACAAAAACACGCACGTGCGTGATAATAACACGTTTATAACGTGAGCGCGAGCGCGTTACAATAAGAACAACTCTATGACCCACGCACGCGTAAGACGCGGCGTGTCCGTGGATTCCAGTCATTCCAGAGCGAAGGAGGAAAGGAAAGGAAAGAAGAAACAAGGAAACGAAGCTCTGAGGAGGTTTAGGACTCACCAGAACCAGACCGAGACCTGGTCCAGACCTGGTCCGGTCCCGGGACAGAGAACAGGCGCAGAAGTGTCAGTGCGCGTGTGAAAAGTGCGTCTGTGCGTGCGCGCTCACCTGTGCTCGTGCTCATGTCTTGGTGCGCGTGTCCGGGGGCAGGCTCGCGCTTCCATTGGGCTCGTGGGGTTTTTATTCGTGGCGCGTGGCGGGGCTTCCATTCCGACTCACGCGCGACTCATCCACGAAAACCCGCGATTTCACCTGCGTCACTGCGTCACTGTGCGTCACGAAGGACGGCGCCGTTTCTCATTTCCCAGGAAGCGCCCTCTGTACTGGTGTACTCGTGTACTCCATACTCAAGTACTCGTGTACTCCATACTCAAGTACTCGTGTACTCCATACTCGTGTACTCATGTACTCCCAGTACACAAAAGCAACATCTGAATGGACTTGAGGAATTCACAAGTGGCTCTCTCAGCTCTGGGAGAAGTGGACCGCGGGAGGACCACTGGAGGACCGCAGGTGGACCGCAGGAGGACCACTGGAGGACCGCAGGTGGACCACCGGAGGACCACCGGAGGACCACCGGAGGACCGCAGGTGGACCGCAGGAGGACCACCGGAGGACCGCAGGTGGACCGCAGGTGGACCACCGGAGGACCACTGGAGGACCGCAGGTGGACCGCAGGGGGACCACTGGAGGACCACTGGAGGACCGCAGGGGGACCACTGGAGGACCACTGGAGGACTGCAGGTGGACCGCAGGAGGACCACTGGAGGACCACTGGAGGACTGCAGGTGGACCGCAGAAGGACCACTGGAGGACCACTGGAGGACTGCAGGTGGACTGCAGGAGGACCACTTGAGGACTGCAGGTGGACCGCAGGAGGACTGCAGGAGGACCCCAGGTGGACTGCAGGAGGACCACTGGAGGACTGCAGGTGGACCGCAGGAGGACTGCAGGAGGACCCCAGGTGGACTGCAGGTGGACCGCAGGAGGACCACTGGAGGACCGCAGGAGGACCGTGGTGGACTTGATGACATCACAAGGCGCTCACTGTAATAAAAGCTCAAAGTTTAAATAATATTTACATGTTGTGACGATCAGTGCGCGAAGAATTCGTGGAAACAGGTTCATTCATCAAACAAACAGCGCAGAGTCACGCGTGAAACACCCGAGAACTCACGCGTGACCCCAAACACCCCGAATGACCCTGAAAGAGAAAACCTCCCACTTTTCCCACGGACGTAATATAATATATATACGTTAATGTTTTTATATATAAATGAATCCTAAAGGAACAAAAGGGACCGGAGAGCAACAGAAATAAATAAAAACACAAAAGGGAGACTCTTAAATCTGTCCTTGGCTTTTTCACTGCGGGACATTTCACTGTAGTACTGTGTTGTTGTAGTATATTGTGTATTTGTAGTACTGTGCAGTAGTAGTACACAGACACGTACTTTAGCTTCTGCTAAAGTACGTGAGAGTTGCATCACAGTTGTCCCACATTTCACCATCTGCACAAACCCGCATCACGCACTTCCTCCACAAGTACCGAGTAACCGGGGATGCACCGGGAGACTCGTCCGAACTCGGCCTAGGACATTTCCCACAATGCACTCCACTGCAGTCTCCTCCGCGCGCTCAAAGAGCCGCCGCGTGCGCACGGAGCGGGCAGAGCGCGCGCGTGGACATCAGTGCCCCTCGTCACATCCGGGGTTTTTGTTCATTTCCACAAACGCGCCGCGTTTCACAGACTCCGAAACCTGTGGGTTTGTTACTTATATGTAATTCTATACAAACTGAAAACACTCTGTTCCACCTTGTGATGTCATCATGTGGTGATACAGGAAGTGCTCCACTGTGTTTTTAAACTCCACACACCTTCACTAGAATCATTTGGATCATTTCAGTCTCTACTGAACTAAAGGTAAAAGGAGCTGTTCACTTGAAAACTACCACTTGATGACATCACAAGGTGGAACAGAGCGTTTGGAGCTTTGGAGATGTAGACAGACTAATAATAAAGAGTTCCTCAAACATGTGAATGAAACAAACACAACTGAACCTGTCGGAGGATCTTTAGAGGAACTCAGTGTGACTCTGACTCCTGATGGGAAGTAGGAGGAGGAAGGCTCCTGTGGGCAGACTCCGGAGTTTAGAAACATGAGAAACTCCAGGCTCCGCCCTGAAAAAACCTGGATTAACCGGAGACCGTCTGAACATGTCCCAGACCTGAGGATCTGCTCCTCCTCCTCCGCTCTTCCTCTTCCCCTCCGTCCCTCCTTCCTTCCTTCCCTCTCTCCTTTTCTCCCTCCTCTTCACCCCAGTTGGACTTTGTTAAAGGTAAAAAAGTCATTTTGCCGTTTCCTCCAGGCCCCGTCATGGAGACGAAGATGAAGCTTCCTGTGACATGAAAATGCACCTCATCATGGAGCTCCACAGCGCCCCCTCTGTTTCCAGAACTACATTTCTCATTCATTTGTCCAAGATAAAAGAAAAAAAAAATTACAGTGTGAAAGCTCAGGACAGATCAGCTCTGTGGAGCTCATGAGCCCCAGAGATCTGCTTTAATTTAAATCTGTGAAACTAAACGCAGATGTCACTGAAGCTGAGCTTTAATGTGATTTGGACTAAAAGACGCTGGGGAAAATGAATGAAATGTGACCTGCAGGACCAGAGTCTGGAGCTCCACAGGCTTCAGTTTTCTGGAAAATCTCAATTTTAGAGTCCATTTTTCAGAGCGACATTTTAAGGGGGAGCTCGTCTGAACATGTGAGATCCACGTCTGGTCCAAAAAAAACCCAAAAACCAGTCCAAAACACAGACTCAAGACAAAAACAGGAATTTATTCAGTTTTACAGGAACATTTTAGAACACACAACTCAGAAGGAACACAAGGTTTAGGGTCTGGACCAGGACCAGACCCAGACCCAGACCCAGACCCGGATCAAGGACTCAGGGGAAACTGTCATCATCGTCTTCAGCCATCTCTTTGGCAAACTCTAGGTCCTGCTGCTCCCTCTCCCTCCGCTCCTGTAACACAGCACATTAAGTCAGATGCCCTCCTCTTTGCCGGTGTCAGATGCCCCTTTCCCCCTGATGCCCTCCCGTACCTCTGCAGACTCCAGATCCTTGTTGTAGGCTTTGGGGGGAAACCTCATGGCCTGAAACATAAAACATACAGTGAGCCCTCTGCAGGGTGCGCCTGGCTCTGCAGGGTGCGCCTGAGGACGTTCTTACCTTCACGGACGTGTGGTGGACGTTCTTACCTTCACGGACGTGTGGTGGACGTTCTTACCTTCACGGACGTGTGGTGGACGTTCTTACCTTCACGGACGTGTGGTGGACGTTCTTACCTTCACGGACGTGTGGTGGACGTTCTTACCTTCACGGACGTGTGGTGGACGTTCTTACCTTCACGGACGTGTGGTGGACGTTCTTACCTTCACGGACATGTGGTGGACGTTCTTACCTTCACGGACATGTGGTGGACGTTCTTACCTTCACGGACATGTTGTGAATGTCCAGGCAGAAGGAGATGCGTTGGTGGAAGGCGAGCTGAGGTTCTCTGGTGCTGTAGATGTCCATCGTCTCTTTGGACTGGACAAATCCTTTCTCATGGTTTATACTGGCCTCGATCACACCGTCTCGGATCGCCTGAACACACCGGGTTCAACCTGGTTTAGTCCCGGCCCAGTCCCAGTTCAGTCCCGGTTCAGTCTCTAGTCCAAGTCCCGGTTCAGTCTCTAGTCCAAGTCGCGGTTCAGTCTCTAGTCCAAGTCGCGGTTCAGTCTCTAGTCCAAGTCGCGGTTCAGTCTCTAGTCCAAGTCGCGGTTCAGTCTCTAGTCCAAGTCCCGGTTCAGTCTCTAGTCCAAGTCCCGGTTCAGTCTCTAGTCCAAGTCCCGGTACTGACTTTGGCCACGATGAACTCTGCGTCTTCAGGGCTGTCGAGCTGCAGTTTGAGTGCGATGTCGCTCAGAGAGATCCTCGAGTACGACAGGCTCATCATCCTCACCCCTGACAGAGAGACAGGAGAGACAGGAGAGACAGGAGAGACAGGTGAGACAGGAGAGACAGGTGAGACAGGTGAGACAGGAGAGACAGGTGAGCAGTGTTAATTTCGTTGACGAAAACTATGACGAAATTATTTCATCAACGAAGGTTTTTTGTGGACGAAAACGAGACGAAAACTAAATAAAAATTACTTTTAAATGACTAAAACGATGACGAAATAGACGGACATTTTCGTCAACAAATAAAAGACGAAACGAAAATATAACCTGTGACGAATAATAGATCCATGGTGACGAATAAGTGTCAGGACTCCTCAGGAGAAGAGAGAGAGGAACGAGCGGCCGCTGCGCTAAAGAGCCAATCACAGCGCGCGGTGTTGCGCGGTGCCGAAAAGCTAACGCGCCCCGAATTAATAAGCTGCAGTAATAAACTGTATAGGGCAAAAGGGCCTTTGACACCTGCACTTTAATTGTTTTTAAATATATTTTGGATTTAGCTGTGAATTATCATTTTGACAGTTACTGCTGTGGTTTACACTGGTGTCATAAAGACAGACAGCAATAATTTATACTGTCTTTGTGCTTTGTTTGCTACTGCTTTTCCATTTAAACATTGAAACACATTTTCAATAAAAACAGTTGTGTTTAAATATAAAGTGTGAAATGTTTGCATATTAATATCCCGATTTCAAGAAAGTTTAGTTTTATGTTCAATGTAAAAGGTAAAAATTGATACGTGTGAAAAGCTTTTAGTCGACTAAATCTATTTTAATTTTAGTCGACTAAAACTAGACTAAAACTAAAACAAATCTGATGACTAAAACTAGACTAAAATTAAAAGTAATTTTAGTCAAAAGACTAAAACTAAATTAAAATTCCTTGTCAAAATTAACACTGCAGGTGAGACACACCTGACAGAGAACACAGAGGACACAGGACACAGAACACAGAGGACACAGGACACAGGACACAGAGGACACAGAACACAGAGGACACAGGACAGAGAACACAGAGGACACAGAACACAGAGGACACAGGACAGAGAACACAGAGGACACAGAACACAGAGGACACAGAACACAGAGGACACAGGACACAGAGGACACAGGACACAGAACACAGAGGACACAGAACACAGAGGACACAGGACAGAGAACACAGGACACAGAACACAGAGGACACAGAACACAGAGGACACAGGACAGAGAACACAGGACAGAGAACACAGAGGACACAGAGGACACAGAACACAGAGGACACAGAACACAGAGGACACAGGACAGAGAACACAGAGGACACAGGACAGAGAACACAGAGGACACAGGACACAGAACACAGAGGACACAGGACACAGAACACAGAGGACACAGGACACAGAACACAGAGGACACAGGACACAGAACACAGAGGACACAGGACACAGAACACAGAGGACACAGGACACAGAACACAGAGGACACAGGACAGAACACAGAGGACACAGGACACAGAGGACACAGGACAGAGAACACAGAGGACACAGAACACAGAGGACACAGGACACAGAGGACACAGAACACAGAGGACACAGGACACAGAGGACACAGGACAGAGAACACAGAGGACACAGGACAGAGAACACAGAGGACACAGGACACAGAACACAGAGGACACAGGACACAGAACACAGAGGACACAGGACACAGAACACAGAGGACACAGGACACAGAACACAGAGGACACAGGACAGAACACAGAGGACACAGGACACAGAGGACACAGGACAGAGAACACAGAGGACACAGAACACAGAGGACACAGGACACAGAGGACACAGAACACAGAGGACACAGGACACAGAGGACACAGGACACAGAACACAGAGGACACAGAACACAGAGGACACAGGACAGAGAACACAGGACACAGAACACAGAGGACACAGAACACAGAGGACACAGGACAGAGAACACAGGACAGAGAACACAGAGGACACAGAACACAGAGGACACAGGACAGAGAACACAGGACACAGAACACAGAGGACACAGAACACAGAGGACACAGGACAGAGGACACAGGACACAGAACACAGAGGACACAGAACACAGAGGACACAGGACAGAGAACACAGAGGACACAGGACAGAGAACACAGAGGACACAGGACACAGAACACAGAGGACACAGGACACAGAACACAGAGGACACAGGACACAGAACACAGAGGACACAGGACAGAACACAGAGGACACAGGACACAGAGGACACAGGACAGAGAACACAGAGGACACAGAACACAGAGGACACAGGACACAGAGGACACAGAACACAGAGGACACAGGACACAGAGGACACAGGACACAGAACACAGAGGACACAGAACACAGAGGACACAGGACAGAGAACACAGGACACAGAACACAGAGGACACAGAACACAGAGGACACAGGACAGAGAACACAGGACAGAGAACACAGAGGACACAGAACACAGAGGACACAGGACAGAGAACACAGAGGACACAGGACAGAGAACACAGAGGACACAGGACACAGAACACAGAGGACACAGGACACAGAACACAGAGGACACAGGACACAGAACACAGAGGACACAGGACACAGAACACAGAGGACACAGGACAGAGAACACAGAGGACACAGGACAGAGAACACAGAGGACACAGGACACAGAACACAGAGGACACAGAACACAGAGGACACAGGACAGAGAACACAGAGGACACAGAACACAGAGGACACAGGACACAGAGGACACAGGACACAGAACACAGAGGACACAGAACACAGAGGACACAGGACAGAGAACACAGAGGACACAGAACACAGAGGACACAGGACAGAGAACACAGAGGACACAGAACACAGAGGACACAGAGGACACAGGACACAGAACACAGGACACAGAACACAGGACACAGGACAGAGAACACAGGACACAGAGGACACAGGACACAGAACACAGGACACAGAACACAGAGGACACAGGACAGAGAACACAGAGGACACAGAGGACACAGAACACAGAGGACACAGAACACAGAGGACACAGGACACAGAACACAGAACACAGAGGACACAGAACACAGAGGACACAGGACACAGAGGACACAGGACACAGAGGACACAGGACACAGAACACAGGACACAGAACACAGAGGACACAGGACAGAGAACACAGAGGACACAGAGGACACAGAACACAGAGGACACAGAACACAGAGGACACAGGACACAGAACACAGGACACAGGACAGAGAACACAGAGGACAGAGAACACAGAGGACACAGAACAGAGAACACAGATGACACAGGACACAGAACACAGAGGACACAGAACACAGAGGACAGAGGACACAGAACACAGAGGACACAGGACAGAGAACACAGAGGACACAGAACACAGAGGACACAGAGGACACAGAACACAGAGGACACAGAACACAGAGGACACAGGACAGAGAACACAGAGGACACAGAACACAGAGGACACAGAACACAGAGGACACAGGACAGAGAACACAGGACACAGAACACAGAGGACACAGAACACAGAGGACACAGGACAGAGAACACAGAAGACACAGAACACAGAGGACACAGAAGACACAGAACACAGAGGACACAGGACAGAGAACACAGAGGACACAGAACACAGAGGACACAGAACACAGAGGACACAGAACACAGAGGACACAGAAGTGTTCAAGCCTGATATTATTTGTTCATTTTTGGTCTGAAGGAGCAGAGTTCAGATCCACAGCTACACCAGGATCTTCAGCTTCACAAAGCCACAGGATTAAACTGACCTCCGACCCCGACCCCTCAGTGCCCCCCGACCTCCGACCCCTCAGTGTGCAGTAGTATTCGCAGTAGTACGTGTAGTAGTATTTGCAGTAGTATTCGCAGTATTTGTACCTGTCTTGATGACGTTGTGCCGGAGTCGGATGATCAGGGTGTAGGTTCCATCCGTTTGGAACTTTTCTCCAAACTGTTCCAGAACCTGATTAAACTTTGAAAGATTCCCCGTACGAACGGCTGACGGAGAGAAAGAAGAGGAGGAGAAGAAGAGGAGAGGAGGAGAGAAGAAGAGGAGAGGAGGAGAGAAGAAGAGGAGGAGAGAGAAGAGAGGAGGAGAGAGAAGAAGAGGAGGAGAGAAGAAAAGGAGGAGAGAGAAGAAGAGGAGGAGAGAAGAAGAGGAGGAGAGAGGAGGAGAGAAGAAAAGGAGGAGAGAGAAGAAGAGGAGGAGAGGAGGAGAGAGAAGAGGAGAGAAGAAGAGGAGGAGAAAGAAGAAGAGGAGAGAAGAAGAGGAGAGGAGGAGAGAGAAGAAGAGGAGAGAAGAGGAGGAGAGAGAAGAAGAGGAGGAGAAGGGGAGGAGAAGAAGAGGAGGAGAGAGAAGAAGAGGAGGAGAGAAGAGGAGAGAGAAGAGAGGAGAGAAAAAGAGGAGAGAGGAGAGGAGGAGAGAGAAGAGGAGGAGAGAGAAGAGGAAGAGAGAGAAGAAGAGGAAGAGAGAGAAGAAGAGGAGGAGAGAAGAAGAGGAGGAGAGAGGAGAGGAGGAGAGAGGAGAGGAGGAGAGAAGAGGAGGAGAAGAGGAGGAGAGAAGGAGAGGATGAGAGAGAAGAAGAGGAGGAGAGAAGAAGAGGAGAGGAGGAGAGGAGGAGAGAGAAGAAGAGGAGGAGAGAGAAGAGAGGATGAGAGAGGAGGAGGGAGAAGAGAGGAGAGAGGAGGAAAGAGGAGGAGAGGAGAGGAGGAGGAGAGAGAGGAGGAGAGAAGAAGAGGAGGAGAGGAGGAGAGAAGAGGAGAGGAGGAGAGAAGAGGAGGAGAGAGGAGGAGAGGAGAGAGAAGGAGAGGAGGAGAGAAGAAGAGGAGAGGAGGAGAGAGAAGAAGAGGAGAAGAGGAGAGGAGGAGAGAAGAAGAGGAGGAGAGAAGGAGAGGAGGAGAGAGGTGGAGGAGAGGAGGAGAGAGGGAGAGAGACATTAGGAGCAGCTCTGGTGTTTCAGATTAAATTCAAATCGACTGGAACAAGTGAAGAACGATCGTGAGAAAGTAAAGCTTTTTTTCTCAATCTCGGGTCTCGGTCCAGGTCTTACCCTGCGTGAGGAGGAAGTAGGGGTGCAGGGACCTCTTGAGGGACGGTTGTCTGAACTGCAGTCGGTCTGGGATCTCCCCCAACAACAGCTCCACCACAATCAGCAACTTATGGACCTGAGGACCAGACCAGGGTCAGAACCTCTGAGCAGAACCTCTGAGCAGAACCTCGACCACAAAGCTTTACACACGAGTGGATCTAGAACCAGGTCTAGACCGGGGAGGGGTCAGTGATGAGTGTGACCCTGGGGTTAGGGTTAAAGGTCAAACCATCAGTTTCAGCCATATCCTGTTTCTATACTGGAATTTCCCCACTGTGGGACTAATAAAGGCATATCTTATCTTAAATGGACATGGCTAAAGCGCTAGCTGTTTGGTCTGGAATGTTGGTTTTAAGAGTACTGGGTAAAGGTCAGAGGTCAGGGGTCAGAGGTCATACCGTCTGTTTGAAGCCAACAGCCGTGTGTTGTGGAGCCTTCCTCAGAGCGTTGGTCAGAGTACGCCGTGCCTCAGAGTACTCCAGCTGGATCGCCTTGATACGCCCTGAAGTAAAAGTACTGCATTAATAACAGTAAGTAATAATATTTGTAGTAATATTTGTACTGCCCCTATTTTGACCCACGAAACTGCGAAAAATCCGCTTCACTGTTGCTGTTCACCGTTTTCACCAAACCAAGGGTCCGAATCCAAACCCACGCTCCGCCTCTGTGGGACCCCCCCACGCTCCGCCTCTCTGGGCTATGCTCATTTGCATATCCCAGTGTAGAGGAGCCGCGCTCATTTGCATATCCCAGTGTAGAGGAGCCGCGCTCATTTGCATATCCCAGTGTAGAGGAGCCGCGCTCATTTGCATATCCCAGTCTAGAGGAGCCGCGCTCATTTGCATATCCCAGTCTAGAGGAGCCGCGCTCATTTGCATATCCCAGTCTAGAGGAGCCGCGCTCATTTGCATATCCCAGTCTAGAGGAGCCGCGCTCATTTGCATATCCCAGTCTAGAGGAGCCGCGCTCATTTGCATATCCCAGTCTAGAGGAGCCGCGCTCATTTGCATATCCCAGTGTAGAGGAGCCGCGCTCATTTGCATATTTCATATCTAAATGCTTCTGTTTAACTTGGTCAATAAATATTCATAAAGCTCAGTTTGTTTAAAGTTTGCTTTGATGAACAGTGACGTTATTTCAAAGACGAGTCACTGATGTGGACAAGAATTTACCTTCAGAATAATTCTTTAATTACTTATTAATTAATGACCTGAGATCATTTATGATTCTGGATTGGTGATGTTTCTCAACATTTGTTGAGTGGTGCCCCAAAACTCACAAATCTATAAGATCAATTACCCCTAATACTACTGCATACTACTACACACTACTACATATTACTACATACTACTACTACCTGTGTAGTAGAGGTACCTCGCCCACTCATTGTTGTAATAATAGTTGCAGTAGTAGTAGCAGCAGTAGTAGTAGTTGTAATAGCAGAAATAGTAATAATTGTAGTAGCAGTAGCAGTAGTAGTGGAAGTAGTAGTATCTGCAGTACCTGTGTAGTACAGGTATCTGGCCCACTCGTTGTTGTTGGCGACCTCGGGGAACACAGACTTGGACACGAGCTTCTCCGCCTGGTCGTACAGGTTAAACTCCAGGTAGTTCCTCAGCAGAAGATTCAGCAGCACCGCCTGTCCATCTGTGTCATGTCTGAGGGTGGAGGTCCTCAGACGTGTGTGGAGGAAACTGAAGAAAAAAAGAAACTAATAAACGAGATGAGGAGGAGAGAGGACGAGAGAGGACGAGAGAGGAGGAGAGAGGAGGAGGACGAGAGAGGAGGACGAGAGAGGAGGACGAGAGAGGAGAAGGAGAGAGGACGAGAGGAGGAGGAGGAGAGAAGACGAGAGAGGAGGAGGAGAGAGGAGGAGGAGAAGAGAGGAGGAGAGAGGACGAGGAGGAGAGGACGAGAGAGGAGGAGGAGAGAGGACGAGAGAGGAGGAGGAGGAGGAGAGAGGAGGAGGAGGAGAGAGGAGGACGAGAGAGGAGAAGGAGAGAGGACGAGAGGAGGAGAGAGGACGAGAGAGGAGGAGGAGTGAGGAGGAGGAGAGAGGAGGAGGAGGAGAGAGGACGAGAGAGGAGGAGGAGGAGAGGACGAGAGAGGAGGAGTAGGAGAGAGAAGGAGGAGGAGAGAGGACGAGAGAGGAGGAGGAGAGATGAGGAGGAGGAGAGAGGACGAGAGAGGAGGAGGAGAGAGGACGAGAGGAGGAGGAGGAGAAGAGAGGAGGGGGAGGAGGGAGGACAAGAGAGGAGGAGGAGGGAGGACAAGAGAGGAGGAGGAGGAGGAGGAGAGGAGGAGGAGAGAGGAGGAGGAGAGAGGAGGAGGAGAGAGGACGAGAGAGGAGGAGGAGGAGAGAGAACGAGAGAGGAGGAGAGAGGAGGAGGAGAGAGGAGGACGAGAGAGGAGGAGAGAGGAGGAGGAGAGAGGACGAGAGAGGAGGAGGAGGAGGGAGGACAAGAGAGGAGGCGAGAGGAGGAGAGAGGACGAGAGAGGAGGAGGCGAGAGGAGGAGAGAGGACGAGAGAGGAGGAGAGAGGAGGAGAGAGGAGGAGGAGGAGAGAGGACGAGAGAGGAGGAGAGAGGAGGAGGAGGAGAGAGGACGAGAGAGGAGGAGGCGAGAGGAGGAGAGAGGAGGAGAGAGGAGAAGGAGGAGAGAGGACAAGAGAGGAGAGAGGACGAGAGAGGAGGAGGAGAGAGGAGGAGGAGGAGAGAGGAGGAGAGAGGACGAGAGAGGAGGAGGAGAGAGGACAAGAGAGGAGAGAGGAGGAGGAGAAGGAGAGAGGACGAGAGAAGAGGAGGAGGAGAGAGGAGGAGAGAGGAGGAGGAGGAGAGAGGACGAGAGAGGATGAGAGAGGAGGAGGAGAGAGGAGGAGGAGAGAGGACGAGAGAGGAGGAGGAGGAGAGAGGACGAGAGAGGAGGAGGAGAGAGGAGGAGGAG
Source organism: Taenioides sp. WSHXM2023 (assembly GCA_029959045.1). NCBI lineage: Eukaryota > Metazoa > Chordata > Actinopteri > Gobiiformes > Gobiidae > Taenioides > Taenioides sp. WSHXM2023. Next base: position 30,081,197 of record CM057101.1, on the reverse strand, counting down.
AGAGGACGAGAGAGGACGAGAGAGGAGAGAGGAGGAGAGCGGACGAGAGCGGACGAGAGCGGACGAGAGCGGACGAGAGCGGAGGAGGAGGAGGAGGAGGAGAGAGGAGAAGGAGGAGAGGAGGAGAGAGGAGTGTGTGTCTGTGTGTGTGTGTGTTACCTGCGTATTGTGTGCAGTTGTTGCAGGTTTTCATACACTCGGGCGTGGTAGTAGAAACATTTGGCGGACACCAGGTCCAGAGCTCTGCGGTTCTTTGAGCAAATCTTCTGCATCAGGTCATCAGAGACCTTCTGAGCCTGGACCAGAGACCAGAGAGAGATCGGGGTGAGACCGGGACTGAGACCGGGACTGAGACCGGGACTGAGACCGGGACTGAGACCGGGACTGAGACCAGAGGCGCAGAGTTTAGACCAGAGGCGCAGAGTTTAGACCAGAGAAAGACCAGGGTTAAAAACAACAAGAAGGTGCAGAGGAGGGTGCTGAGGGGAGCAGAGGAGGCTCAAATGTTCTAGAGCTGTGGTTCCCAAAGTGATGCCCCCTGGGGGGCCTCAGAGGTACTGCAGGGGCCCCAAAGTTTGTCCAAAGAAGCAGAAAAATTAGCTTAAAATGCACTTTTTTCATGTATTAGTTTAGTATAGAGTTTTAAATCAGGAGACACAGACTTTACCATCTGAACTGTTTATGTTTATACAGTCCCTGACAAAAGTCTTGTCGCTTATCCATTTTGTAGAAACAAAAGCTTATAACCTGACTTTAAATGAATCGACTGGTTTTAGAAATGTCTCATATGAAAGCTAAAACCCTCCCAAATTTTGGCAAGACAAAAGTCTTGTCGCCTACAGAAAATTGAACAAATAATTTACTTCAAATACAAAAATATGTTGCATAACGTCAGTGAATTAAGTAGTGGTGCTGTGAGATCCATATTTAATATCTTGTATGACTTCCATGAGCTTGAAGGACTGCATCCATGCGGTTCCACAATGATTCATACAATTTGTTGATGAAGTCATCAGGAATAGCAAAGAAAGCAGTCTTACATGCCTCCCAGAGTTCATCAAGATTCTTTGGTTTTGCCTTCCATGCTTCCTCTTTCATTCTACCCCAGACATGCTCAATGATGTTCATGTCTGGTGACTGGGCTGGCCAGTCCTGGAGCACCTTGATCTTCTTCGCCTTGAGGAACTTTGATGTAGAGATAGAAGTATGCGATGGAGCACCATCCTGCTGCAAAATTTGACCCCTTTTATGGTTGGGAATGTAAGAGGTAGCTAATACTTGTTGATATTTTAGGCTATTGATATTGCCTTCCACCCTGCAAATGTCTCGCACACCCCCATACTGGATGTAACCCCAGACCATGATTTTTCCGCCACCAAACTTAACTGTTTTCTGGGTGAATCTTGGATCCATGCGGGCTCCAGTAGGTCTCCTGCAATATTTGCGGCGGCTGTGATGTAATTCAACCGAGGATTCATCTGAGAAATCCACCTTCTGCCACTTTTCCAGTGTCCATCCTTTTAGCAGGCTGTGGGCCTTGGCAAATGCCACACGGTTTTTTAATTGCCTTTTGTTTAGTGCTGGTTTCTGTGCACTGATTCGACCATGGAGGCCATTTCGAGACAGAATTCTACAAACTGTTCTGGTTGACACAGGGACTTGAGGTGACCAGGCCTGGTGGAGCTCTGCTGCAGTGGAAAAGGGGCTGGCCTTGGATTTTCGAATCAACAAACGGTCCTCCCGAGCAGTTGTCTTGCGGGGTCTGCCGGACCTGGGCTTGTCAAAAACATCTCCAGTCTTTTCAGATCTTTTTCTTATTCTTTGTACTTGACGCTGAGACACATTGAAGGTGTCAGCCACCTCAGCAGTGGATCTGGTCTTCAGCCTCTTGATAATTAACGCTTTGGTCTCAGGGTGGATCTTAGGCATGTTGTCAGAGGTCAAGTTGCAGTTGATGTGAAGGTCTGGTGTGCTGGGGTTCTTTTTATACACACCCACTAATTGATTGATCAGTAACTGATCACAGGTGAGGCTGTAATCTAGGATTGGGTGCATCATATGACAAGGCGACAAGACTTTTGTCTTGCCAAAATCTGACCTTTCTGTGTTCATTAAATGATCAATCTTTCTTCAGTGAAGCAAATTTATTTTAGTATATTGAGCATAATTTGGGAGGGTTTTAGCTTTCATATGAGATATTTCTAAAACCAATCGATTAATTTAAAGTCAGGTTATAAGCTTTTGTTTCTACAAAATGGATAAGCGACAAGACTTTTGTCAGGGACTGTATATGTGGTTATGTACAAAAGTGCCTGGGTGTAGTTCCTGGTGGAGGTGTGGGTGGTGTGAGGGTGGTGCAGAGGATGTGAGGATGGTGCAGAGGAGTACCTGGGTGTAGTTCCTGGTGGAGGACAGGTGGATGATGAGCAGTAGTTGGAGGTAGGCTTCGACCTCGGGCAGCAGAGGAGCGGACGCGGCTTTCCCTGTGCGCGGCCGGAAATGAACGTCTCCCTCTGACATCTCCATTGGCTGGAACACACAACAGTCAGATGCCCTTCCACTAGAGTCAGATGCCCTCCCACCCTCCTGTATCCCTGTGCCAGATGCCCTACCTCCTCCAGGAAACCCAGCAGGTAGTCCTTGGCGCTGGCGTTGCTGGTGTAGAAGCCGGAGATGGTTTTGTGGAGCACGTTGGCATTGAGGCGGCGGCTGATGGCGGGCAGAGCTCTGAGGGCACGAAGAACGAACCGCGGCTCCTTCCCCTGAACCGCCTTCTCGATCTGACGCACGTGCTCTTTAATGTCTGCACGAGGGGGAGCGGGTCAGGCACAAGAGCAAGAGAGAGAGGGTCAGGCACAAGAGCAAGTCTGTTTACTCCTCTGCCTCACAGTCCCTGCCTCACAGTCCCTGTCTCTGCTGTGGCAGGGGTAAAAGACTCTGGGATTTAATCGAGTTAAACGTGAGTCTGAGCGGAGGAGCAGCTCAGTGACTCCGCGAATATTCCCCTGACAAACCTCCACAAAACACGGGCCAAACACAGGGATACACAGTCTAAACTAAACCCGAACCGTCCCGGGGGTTCTGTTCGATTCTGTTCGGTTTAAATCAGAGTTTCTTTCAGTGTGAGACTCGCTAGCGCCGCTAGTTTAGGTTTTGTTTATTAGCACTGGAGCTAACAGGCTAACATGCTAACAGGCTGTCAGACAGACGCAGCTGTGACGGTTCTGTTTAGCCCGAGGTGGCCCAGTTCGGACCGGCTCTTACCCTCCAGAGTGAGGCCGTCCTGCTCTCCTGCTGTGGCCGCAGGAGGCGTCTCTTCCTCGGGCATGTCCACGTCCTGAGGCTCGGGGCCCTTCGCCTCTTTCGGCTCCTTCTTCGCCGCTTTTTCACGTCGCTTCGCCGCGGTTTCCTTCATGGTCTGTCCAGAAGTTTGTGTCCGAACCTCTGTGTCTGTGACACACGGTGGAGGTTCTGGAGCGGGTCTGTGGTGGTTCTGGAGCGGGTCTGTGTTGCTCTCACTCTGATTCTGAGGAGCAGATTCTGCAGCGTCACTGCCGCGGCGCCACTGCGCATGCGCGGAGTCGCGGGGGTTTGTGGGAGATGCGCTGCAAACTAAAATGAATTAAAATATAAAATTTCAATAATATATATTTTTATAATATATATTATTAAGAATTTCACAATTGAACTCAGAAATGTGTTTTCTGGATCCTCAGGTGAGTCCGTCTTTAGTGTTTCATGTTTTGGTAAAAATACAGTTCATATTATGAGTGTTTATATGTGGCGTGTGGTGAAAGACACAAATATTTGTTTTAATTCTGATTCTTGAAACGGCTGAGCTTTTCCATCTATCGTAAAAATAAATGTAATGTAGGAAAACACTTACATTCAGGACACAGGGTCCAGCAGGGGGCGCTCTTACCTGGACACTGCAGGACACAGGGTCCAGCAGGGGGCGCTGTTACCTGGACACTGCAGGACACAGGGTCCAGCAGGGGGCGCTGTTACCTGGACACTGCAGGACACAGGGTCCAGCAGGGGGCGCTGTTACCTGGACACTGCAGGACACAGACTGGTTCATAAATCAGACTCACTTTTTCATTTGTGAGTCAAACATAAACTCCAGCCTCTGACCAGCGTCAGAACAATAAGATTTACACAAGTTTATGAAGAAATAAAATAAAGAAATAAAATAAAGAAATAAAATAAAGAAATACAATTCAGATTCTGCAGAACTGAGTGAAGCGTTTTGGCCCCGGGCCCCACAGGATTTTCTGTTTCTCCTGTCGCCCCGTGGAAAAAGAATTACCCCCCCCCCCCCCCTCCTGTGTTAGACTGTATATAAATGTACTATAGACTGTATATAAATGTACTACAGACTGTATATATAAATGTACTACAGACTGTATATAAATGTACTATAGACTGTATATAAATGTACTATAGACTGTATATATAAATGTACTATAGACTGTATATATAAATGTACTATAGACTGTATATATAAATGTACTATAGACTGTAAATAAATGTACTATAGACTGTATATAAATGTACTATAGACTGTATATATAAATGTACTACAGACTGTATATAAATGTACTATAGACTGTATATAAATGTACTATAGACTGTATATATAAATGTACTATAGACTGTATATATAAATGTACTACAGACTGTATATATAAATGTACTATAGACTGTATATATAAATGTACTACAGACTGTATATATAAATGTACTATAGACTGTATATAAATGTACTATAGACTGTATATATAAATGTACTATAGACTGTATATAAATGTACTATAGACTGTATATATAAATGTACTATAGACTGTATATATAAATGTACTATAGACTGTATATATAAATGTACTACAGACTGTATATATAAATGTACAATAGACTGTATATAAATGTACTATAGACTGTATATAAATGTACTATAGACTGTATATATAAATGTACTATAGACTGTATATAAATGTACTATAGACTGTATATATAAATGTACTATAGACTGTATATATAAATGTACAATAGACTGTATATAAATGTACTATAGACTGTATATATAAATGTACTATAGACTGTATATATAAATGTACTATAGACTGTATATAAATGTACTATAGACTGAATATATAAATGTACTATAGACTGTATATATAAATGTACTATAGACTGTATATAAATGTACTATAGACTGTATATAAATGTACTATAGACTGTATATAAATGTACTATAGACTGTATATAAATGTACTATAGACTGTATATATAAATGTACTACAGACTGTATATAAATGTACTATAGACTGTATATATAAATGTACTATAGACTGTCTCTGTCTTTCTTTCTCTCTTTCTCTTTCTTTCTTTCTCTCTGTCTCTCTTTCTCTTTCTTTCTCTCTTTCTCTCTGTCTTTCTTTCTCTCTTTCTCTCTGTCCCTTTTTTTTCTGTCTCTCTTTCTCTCTGTCTCTCTTTTTCTCTGTCTTTCTCTCTGTCTCTTTCTCTCTGTCTCTCTTTCTCTCTGTCTCTCTTTTTCTCTGTCTCTTTCTGTCTCTCTTTCTCTCTTTTTCTCTGTCTCTTTTTCTCTGTCTCTCTTTCTCTCTGTCTTTCTTTCTCTCTCTCTTTCTCTCTCTCTGTCTCTTTCTCTCTTTCTCTCTGTCCCTCTTTTTCTCTGTCTCTCTTTCTCTCTGTCTTTCTTTCTCTCTCTTTCTCTCCGTCTCTCTTTCTCTCTGTCTCTCTTTCTCTTTCTCTCTGTCTTTCTTTCTCTCTGTCTTTCTTTCTCTCTTTCTCTCTGTCTCTCTGTCTTTCTTTCTCTCTTTCTCTCTGCCTTTCTTTCTTTCTCTCTGTTTCTCTTTCTCTGTCTTTCTTTCTTTCTTTCTTTCTTTCTTTTGTTCTGTCTTTCTTTCTCTCTTTCTCTCTGTCTCTCTTTCTCTGTCTCTCTTTCTTTCTGTCTTTCTTTCTTTCTGTCTTTCTTTCTTTCTCTGTCTTTCTTTCTTTCTTTCTTTCTTTCTGTCTTTCTTTCTTTCTTTCTCTGTCTTTCTTTTTCTCTTTCTCTCTGTCTCTTTCTCTCTGTCTCTCTCTCTCTGTCTTTCTTTCTCTCTTTCTCTCTGTCTCTCTTTCTCTCCCCTGATAACATGACGACGTCATGCCAACGTTGGGCCAACGTATGTGTATACGTTGGGCCAACGTTGGCAGTTGACGTTGGGCCGACGTCATTTTGCTCATTGGCAAGTGGTTGGGCCAACGTCATCAAAAGACGGTTGGATAGACGTTGGTCCAACGTCTTGCCACCATTCAATAGGTCAGTTTCAGACGTTGGCCCTACGTCGGGCCAACGTATGTGTGGACGTTGGGCCAACGTTGGTAGTTGACGTTGGCCCAACGTTGGCAGTTGACGTTGGGCCAACGTCATTTTGCTCATTGGCAAGTGGTTGGGCCAACGTCATCAAAAGACGGTTGGCTAGACGTTGGCAGTTGACGTTGGGCCAACGTCATTTTGCTCATTGGCAAGTGGTTGGGCCAACGTCATCAAAAGACGGTTGGATAGACGTTGGCCCAACGTCTACCCAACTATTAATTAGGCTTTTTATATACTGTATATATTGTACTACTAAACTGCATACTTTATGGAAAGTAATCACAGGTGAACAGTGCATGTAGGTTTTGTTGCAGTATTGCAACATTTATTGATAATACTTGAATTCATGTACACACATATTATCAAAATATAATGTTCAAGGGTGGTTCTTAATTACAATGTACAAAAAATGTTACCAAAATATATTGCTGAAGGCCGATTTACAACAGAACTACATTTCAAATGCATTAAAATGCACTACAAGTTTCTGTGTACCTATATAAGTAGATGGAAATAAATGTAATGAGATCAACTTCTGAATGTAAAAATAAAATACTAACAACATGTCAAAACATACCTGAACAATCATGAGAAATCATAGCACCAAAACATAGCATATTTTCATACTTTTATCAACTAAACACACCCTAACTATGCATACACCGTGCGTGTGCCAGCACTGGATGGAATTACTAACAAAATAACAACCAAAATTACGAACCCAAATCTTAGACAATATATCTAAAGTGAATTTCAAATACAAGCCGATAAACCACGTGGGACAAAATCCAGTTGGAAAATGGATAATTAGTCAATATTCAGTGAGTAATCTAGCACTTTTCACGGGTGACGGCACATACTTGAAAACCGATGGGATGTAGTCAGGTGAAAGCGGGTTGTCACTCTTTTTACCTAGGACACAAAATAAGTAACGTTAAGTAAAGAAACCACTAAGATTACACTGAGAAAAAATATTCACTATTCAATGATATAGGCAGTTTAAAATGTTGTGATGTCACATGAATGCAACCCATTAGCTAATACGTTTTTAGGTCTGGACATTAACCACCGTAGTGAGGTTTATATCGCCAACTAGACTGGGTTGGTAGATTAGGTTGAGGACGTTTCGGCTCGTCCGACTGAAATACAATCCACCCAGTTTAGTCGGTGATATTTATTGTCCAAAACAATAACTATCAGCTCCATTTAAGATAATATGAAATGTATAATGTTTACGTGAAATTACCTGATATGAAATGGTCACTGCACAAGCGAAATCCATTAGGTGACGGGTTCCAACGCTCGGTTTTCTTCAGCGCGCTTCTTGCCCGTTTTATCGCAGAAATCCATTTTCCCCTCCGAGCTGGATCTTTGGGAATGCGATAAAAGGCTTTATCTTTAACTTCCCTGATAACATGACGACGTCATGCCAACGTTGGGCCAACGTATGTGTATACGTTGGCCCAACGTTGGCAGTTGACGTTGGGCCGACGTCATTTTGCTCATTGGCAAGTGGTTGGGCCAACGTCATCAAAAGACGGTTGGCTAGACGTTGGTCCAACGCCTTGCCAACATTCAATAGGTCAGTTTCAGACGTTGGCCCTACGTCGGGCCAACGTATGTGTGGACGTTGGGCCAACGTTGGCAGTTGACGTTGGCCCAACGTTGGCAGTTGACGTTGGCCCAACGTTGGCAGTTGACGTTGGGCCGTCATTTTGCTCATTGGCAAGTGGTTGGGCCAACGTCATCAAAAGACGGTTGGCTAGACGTTGGCAGTTGACGTTGGGCCAACGTTAGCAGTTGACGTTGGGCCGACGTCATTTTGCTCATTGGCAAGTGGTTGGGCCAACGTCATCAAAAGACGGTTGGCTAGACGTTGGCAGTTGACGTTGGGCCGACGTCATTTTGCTCATTGGCAAGTGGTTGGGCCAACGTCATCAAAAGACGGTTGGCTAGACGTTGGCAGTTGACGTTGGGCCAACGTTAGCAGTTGACGTTGGGCCGACGTCATTTTGCTCATTGGCAAGTGGTTGGGCCAACGTCATCAAAAGACGGTTGGCTAGACGTTGGCAGTTGACGTTGGGCCGACGTCATTTTGCTCATTGGCAAGTGGTTGGGCCAACGTCATCAAAAGACGGTTGGATAGACGTTGGCCCAACGTCTACCCAACTATTAATTAGGCTTTTTATATACTGTATATATTGTACTACTAAATTGCATACTTTATGGAAAGTAATCACAGGTGAACAGTGCATGTAGGTTTTGTTGCAGTATGGCAACATTTATTGATAATACTTGAATTCATGTACACACATATTATCAAAATATAATGTTCAAGGGTGGTTCTTAATTACAATGTACAAAAAATGTTACCAAAATATATTGCTGAAGGCTGATTTACAACAGAAAAAGTTAACTACATTTCAAATGCATTAAAATGCACTACAAGTTTCTGTGTACCTATATAAGTAGATGGAAATAAGTGTAATGAGATCAACTTCTGAATGTAAAAATAAAATACTAACAACATGTCAAAACATACCTGAACAATCATGAGAAATCATAGCACCAAAACATAGCATATTTTCATACTTTTATCAACTAAACACACCCTAACTATGCATACACCGTGCGTGTGCCAGCACTGGATGGAATTACTAACAAAATAACAACCAAAATTACGAACCCAAATCTTAGACAATATATCTAAAGTGAATTTCAAATACAAGCCGATAAACCACGTGGGACAAAATCCAGTTGGAAAATGGATAATTAGTCAATATTCAGTGAGTAATCTAGCACTTTTCACGGGTGACGGCACATACTTGAAAACCGATGGGATGTAGTCAGGTGAAAGCGGGTTGTCACTCTTTTTACCTAGGACACAAAATAAGTAACGTTAAGTAAAGAAACCACTAAGATTACACTGAGAAAAAATATTCACTATTCAATGATACAGGCAGTTTAAAATGTTGTGATGTCACATGAATGCAACCCATTAGCTAATACGTTTTTAGGTCTGGACATTAACCACCGTAGTGAGGTTTATATCGCCAACTAGACTGGGTTGGTAGATTAGGTTGAGGACGTTTCGGCTTGTCCGACTGAAATACAATCCACCCAGTTTAGTCGGTGATATTTATTGTCCAAAACAATAACTATCAGCACCATTTAAGATAATATGAAATGTATAATGTTTACGTGAAATTACCTGATATGAAATGGTCACTGCACAAGCGAAATCCATTAGGTGACGGGTTCCAACGCTCGGTTTTCTTCAGCGCGCTTCTTGCCCGTTTTATCGCAGAAATCCATTTTCCCCTCCGAGCTGGATCTTTGGGAATGCGATAAAAGGCTTTATCTTTAACTTGTCCTCGGTGGTTTGTGCATCCAGGGGCACAGCATGAGTCTACCATCGTTGTAAGCTGGAAGTTTTGTAGGCTAGTTAGTTAGTTTGTTTACAATAATTCCTGCCAAGATGGCGCCCGGTGGTGCATGCTGGGATAGCGTGACGTCATCTCCCGGAGCTCTATTGAAACGAATTGTCATTACAAACGTCGGCTCGACGGTCGCGCCAACGTCGTTAACCTGTGTCAGATATGACGGAATACCGAAAAATCGCGAACTTCAAACAACGTCGGTTCGACGTTGCGTAATGTTCGTTGGCTGCACGACGTCGTGTAGACGTCGGCTCGTCGTCTAAGATTATACGTCGGCAACGCCGACGTCGGCAGGACGGATCAATGTTTTCAGGGTTGTCCTCGGTGGTTTGTACATCCAGGGGCACAGCATGAGTCTACCATTGTTGTAAGCTGGAAGTTTTGTAGGCTAGTTAGTTAGTTTGTTTACAATAATTCCTGCCAAGATGGCGCCCGGTGGTGCATGCTGGGATAGCGTGACGTCATCTCCCGGAGCTCTATTGAAACGAATTGTCATTACAAACATCGGCTCGACGGTCGCGCCAACGTCGTTAACCTGTGTCAGATATGACGGAATACCGAAAAATCGCGAACTTCAAACAACGTCGGTTCGACGTTGCGTAATGTTCGTTGGCTGCACGACGTCGTGTAGACGTCGGCTCGACGTCTAAGATTATACGTCGGCAACGCCGATGTCGGCAGGACGGATCAATGTTTTCAGGGTCTGTCTCTTTTTGTCTTTCTTTCTCTCTTTCCGTCTTTTTCTTTTTCTCTCTGTCCGTCTTTTTCTCTTTCTCTCTTTTTCTCTCTCTCTTTCTCTCTGTCTTTCTTTCTCTCTCTCTTTCTCTCTCTCTGTCTTTCTCTCTTTCTCTCTGTCTTTCTTTCTCTCTCTTTCTCTCCGTCTCTCTTTCTCTCTGTCTCTCTTTCTCTGTCTCTTTCTCTCTGTCTTTCTTTCTCTCTGTCTTTCTTTCTCTCTTTCTCTCTGTCTTTCTTTCTCTCTTTCTCTCTGCCTTTCTTTCTTTCTCTCTGTTTCTCTTTCTCTGTCTTTCTTTCTTTCTTTTGTTCTGTCTTTCTGTCTCTCTTTCTCTGTCTCTCTTTCTTTCTGTCTTTCTTTCTTTCTGTCTTTCTTTCTCTCTGTCTTTCTTTCTTTCTTTCTTTCTGTCTTTCTTTCTTTCTTTCTCTGTCTTTCTTTTTCTCTTTCTCTCTGTCTCTTTCTCTCTGTCTCTCTCTCTCTGTCTTTCTTTCTCTCTTTCTCTCTGTCTCTCTTTCTCTCTGTCTCTTTTTGTCTTTCTTTCTCTCTTTCCGTCTTTTTCTTTTTCTCTCTGTCCGTCTTTTTCTCTTTCTTTCTCTCTTTCTCTCTGTCTCTCTTTCTCTCTTTCTTTTTGTCTTTCTCTCTTTCTCTCTGTCTTTCTTTCTTTCTTTCTTTCTCTCTTTCTCTCTGTCCCTCTTTTTCTCTGTCTCTCTTTCTCTCTTTCTTTTTGTCTTTCTCTCTTTCTCTCTGTCTTTCTTTCTTTCTCTCTGTCCCTCTTTTTCTCTGTCTCTCTTTCTCTGTCTTTCTTTCTCTCTCTCTCTCTTTCTGTCTCTCTTTCTCTCTGTCTCTCTTTCTCTGTCTCTTTCTCTCTGTCTTTCTTTCTCTCTTTCTCTCTCTCTTTTTCTTTGTCTCTCTTTCTCTCTGTCTTTCTTTCTCTCTTTCTCTCTGTCTTTCTTTCTTTCTTTCTTTCTTTCTTTCTTTCTCTCTTTCTCTCTTTCTTTCTTTCTTTCTTTCTTTCTCTGTCCCTCTTTTTCTCTGTCTCTCTTTCTCTCTGTCTCTCTTTCTCTGTCTCTTTCTCTCTGTCTTTCTGTCTCTCTTTCTCTCTGTCTTTCTTTCTTTCTTTCTTTCTCTGTCTTTCTTTCTCTCTGTCTTTCTTTCTCTGTCTCTTTCTCTCTGTCTCTTTCTCGCTGTCTTTCTTTCTTTGTCTCTCTGTCTGTCTTTCTTTCTTTCTTTCTTTCTGTCTTTCTTTCTTTCTCTCTTTCTCTCTTTCTCTGTCTTTCTGTCTCTCTTTCTCTCTGTCTTTCTTTCTTTCTCTGTGTTTCTTTCTCTGTCTTTCTTTCTCTCTTTCCCTCTGTCTCTCTTTCTCTCTGTCTCTTTCTCTCTGTCTTTCTTTCTCTCTTTCTCTCTCTCTGTCTTTCTTTCTCTCTCTCTTTCTCTCTGTCTCTCAGTTCTGAGGATTTCCTGACATTTTTTAATAATAAGATCATTACTATAAGAGATAAATGTGTATACAGGCCACTCCTTTGAGGACAGCGAGGTCCAGATCTTGGCCAGAGAAAAGAACTGGTTTGAGAGGAGGAGTTAAAGAGGCTATTTTTGTCAAGAAAGAGAATCCTTCCTTGAACAGAAATGGAGGTCTCAGACATCATTTGTCTCCATCTATAACTCTGTCCTCAAACCTAAATCAAAACAAACAGAGAAAACAATGGGACTAGCAGGACATGTCCAGAGGTGTGAAAACACCATCATGGCCCTGAATGGTTCTGCTAACTACTCCCCCACTCCCACTCCATATTGAATAGACCCACCGAACTAACAGAAACTGTAAACAAATATGTGTGTCTCAGAGTAATTTTCATTGTAATTAAGCTCCTCCCTTCAGGCAGATATAAAGCAGTGTCCACCAGCATCTGACCAGAACTGAAGAAGCAGCTTGGATGAGCTGCGAAACGTATTCAACCAAATAAACTCTGTCCAGTTGACAAATTAAATTTCTCCTTTTGCTATATAAGAGATAAAATAAATGAAATTGCCCCTACTTTTAATTCTGAGCAAGTCCAAGCTGTAAGAGTAGGGTCTCAATTAAACTCATGTTCAGTTTTGGTGGGATCTGAATTATCCTCAGTTGGTCCAGTTTTAGAGAAGTTTGCTATTCTAAATCATGCAGAATTAACTTCTGCCTTTATGTCCTCTAAATCCTCAACTTGTATGTTAGACACAATCCCAAGTAGACTTTTCAAAGAAATTCTCCCTCTAATTATAGATCCTATTCTTAATATAATAAATACTTCACTGGAAAGTGGTTATGTGCCTCAGTCTTTTAAATATGCGGTAATTAAGTCGCTCCTAAAAAAGCCTAATCTTGATCCTGACCTCTTAGCCAATTACAGACCTATTTCAAATCTTCCGTTTATTTCTAAAATTCTGGAGAGAATTGTAATTAAACAGCTTTGTCGTCATCTGCAGGAAAATAATTCATAGCACTGAGCTCATCATAGCACTGAGACAGCCCTGGTTAAAGTAACAAATGATTTGTTATTGGCTGCTGACAATGGTCAGGTCTCAATACTGGTTCTGTTGGACCTCAGTGCAGCTTTTGACACAATCGACCACAACATTCTACTGCAGAGGTTGGAATGTGATGTGGGCATCAGAGGAACTGCCCTCAGCTGGTTTAAATCCTATTTATCCGATAGGTACCAGTTTGTAAATGTAAACCAGAGCTCCTCACAGTGCTCTAAAGTAGCCTACGGTGTGCCACAGGGTTCAGTTCTGGGTCCAGTTCTGTTTACCCTTTATATGCTACCGTTAGGTAATATCATCCGAAAGCACGGTATCGATTTCCACTGTTATGCAGATGACACCCAGCTGTACCTATCAATGAAACCTGATCAGACTAATCAAATTGAAAGGCTTAGTGACTGTGTGAGGGACATAAAAACATGGATGACCTTTAATTATTTACTTCTTAACCCTGAAAAACTGAAGTCATTCTATTAGGCCCTAAACACCTACGAGACTCTATTGTGGTTTTGTCCCGGCCTGCAGCTGGGCTCGATGTAAAGTTTGACTCTCTAACTGAGCAGATAATCACATTGGACAATGTCAGTGTAGCCTCCAGCTCCACTGTAAGAAACCTTGGAGTCCTATTTGATCAAGAGCTCTCATTTAAAGCACACATAAGCCATGTCTGTAAAACGGCTTATTTTCATTTACGCAATATAGCCAAAATTAGAAATGTACTGCCAAAAAATGATGCTGAAAAACTTGTCCATGCTTTTGTCACTTCGAGGTTAGACTACTGTAACTCCCTGCTTGCAGCTTGCCCTAAAAGCTCTATAAAAAGCCTTCAATTGGTTCAAAATGCAGCAGCAAGAATACTAACGGGTACTAAAAAACGAGAGCACATTACTCCAGTATTAAAAAATCTTCATTGGCTTCCGGTTGAGTTTAGAGTAAAATTTAAAATTCTTCTTCTAACCTATAAAGCTGTAAATGACATGGCCCCTTCCTACATTAAAGATGAAATTGTACCTTATCATCCTAACCGTTCACTCCGCTCTCAAAATGCTGCACTATTGGTGGTTCCTAGAGTCGCTAAAAGTACTTTAGGAGGTAGAGCTTTTAGGTACCAAGCACCCTTGTTGTGGAATCAGCTCCCTGCTCATGTCAAAGAAGCTGACACAGTCTCTACATTTAAGATTAGGCTCAAAACGTTCCTCTTTGAATCAGCTTATGGTCAGGTCAGTTAGGAACAGAAACTAAACCCATAGGCCTAGTTAAGCTGCTCTAGGAGATATATTACTGGGGAAACTATGGCAACTTGAGCACTGTCCTCTGGTTTCTCCTACTTTTTCTCCTCCTACTGTTAAGATTATTCAATTACTAGTTCATTCGTAGTCTGTTCTTTGCTATTCACATGTCGTCCCTGTCCCACTCCCTTTTGGGGAGTGTAACTGTTTCAGATGCTGCTGTTCCAGTTTGGACCGCTGCTGCCCCCTAGTGTCGAGGACCTGGACCCCTCCTCTCCTTCCCTGTCCTGGATTAACTGTCCTTGTCCTGCTAGATTAGTAGTTTCATCTGCCTGTCCGTCCTTAGGAGTGGATCTCTCCTTCACTGTGGTTCTCCTCGAGGTTTCTCCGTTTTCCCATTGGGTTTTTCGGAGTTTTTCCTTGCCGAGAAGGAGGGTCTAAGGACAGGAGATGCTGGGACAATCATCCATTTGCCTGCTTGTTGTTGGACATTCTGTATTTTTGATTTATGAATGTTTCTTATTCTGCTTTATTAATCAACAATTTTGTGAAGTCCGCCGAGATAACTGTTGTTGTGATTTTGGGCTATACAAAAATAAATTGAATTGAATTGAATTGTCTCTTTCTGTCTTTCTTTCTCTCTTTCCGTCTTTTTTTCTTTCTCTCTGTCCGTCTTTTTCTCTTTCTCTCTGTCTCTGTCTTTCTTTCTCTCTGTCTTTCTCTCTCTCTGTCTTTCTCTCTCTGTCTCTCTTTCTCTCTGTCTCTGTCTTTCTTTCTCTCTGTCTTTCTCTCTCTCTGTCTCTCTTTTTCTCTCTCTTCACTCTTTCCTGGATTCACTTTTATGAGAAACGAACTTTAAAACTGTGAACGGAACAAAGTCAGCGAAAAAAAGAAGTGCAGATTCAGACACAGCAACAGACCACAAACGCACAAATGCACAAACACACAAACTAAAGAACAAACAAACTAGATCTGTGGAGAACAGTGAGAAGAGTCTGACTTATGCATTTTTGAGCGACACGTCGAGGTGCGAGTGGATCAGCATGTTAGGGGTGTGTGTGTGTGTGTGTGTGTGTGTGCGTGTGTGTGTGTGTGTGTGTGTGCGTGTGTGTGTGTGTGTGTGGAGGGTGGAGCTGCTGTTTAAGGCTGAAGTTTTTCTGAAGTTTTGTCATTTCAGTTTTGCACCTGGACCTCCGTCTGCTCCGGCACCTCCTGCTCACGGTCAGTCCGCCTCATTTGCATATTTACATATTTTAATTTAATTTAATCAGGATCCATTTCACACTGTCCTCTGTTCTAATGTCGTTTCCTCGTCACAAACACCTGGAGTTGTGTTTGTTTCATTCACATGTTTAACACAAAAACCTGCAGATTTAGGCGGAGGGTTTGGGGTTTGGGGGTTTGGGTTTTTTTGGGGGGGTTTGATGGAACATTCTGGGCTTTGGGGACTCTTCTGTTCAGAGGGTCAAGTTCTTTGTCTTGGCTCTGGACCCGTTGCCGCGGTGATGAGGACCCTCACATCCAGAGAACCTTTCACCTCCTTGCGTGCGTCTTTTTCACAGTTATCCTAAAAAATCCCTCCCATAAGTTGAAATAACACTCAGGGAGTAAAATCAGATGAGTCAAATGTCATTTATATAACATGAGTCATATATAATCTATAACGGCTCTTGCAGCTCTCGGAGCCGCTCTGAGGCCTGTGGCTCTGAGCCACAGTCAGAGTCTGGCTCAGATTTTATCGGTGTTTATCGGTTTATAACTGTTTAGGTTTAATCAGTGTATTCTCTCTCTCTCTGGCGTGGCTCCTCCCCCTCTCGGTCCTCAGGATGGCGTGGCTCCTCCCCCTCTCGGTCCTCAGGATGGCGTGGCTCCGCCCCCTCTCTGTCCTCAGGATGGCGTGGCTCCTCCCCCTCTCTGTCGTGTGCGGCTGCGTGTCATTGGTCACCTCCTCGTGTCATGTGACATCTTTCACGGCGTGTAATGGCATCCCGTTTGTGCCGGGTCATAACCTGGTGGGGGAGGGGTTTGACGTGGTGCGCCTGGTGCCCACCGGGAGCGCCGTGGTCGACGTCAACACGTTTATGAGCGGCGGAAAGAGTGGCAACTGCACCATGTGCCACAACGCACTGCTCAACCAGGTACGCACAAATACACTAGACGCACAAATACACATACACACAAATACACATACTATACACACAAATACATATAAATACCTACACAAATACATACACAATATTTCAATGGAAGTCACTGGAGCCAGAGTCAGAAGAGCCGAAAGAGCCGCCATGAACACTTCCGGTTTAGAACACGGCGGCGAACGCGGCGGCTAATGTGGCGGCTAACGCGACGGCTAAGGGGCTCGACACACGGGAGGCGATGTCGCTCGCTCTCAATTCTTTTCCAATGGAACAACTGCGATAAGGCGAAAATCGCCTTCCCCCCTCCCAAC
The DNA here is from genome assembly GCA_029959045.1 of Taenioides sp. WSHXM2023. Classification (NCBI taxonomy): domain Eukaryota; kingdom Metazoa; phylum Chordata; class Actinopteri; order Gobiiformes; family Gobiidae; genus Taenioides; species Taenioides sp. WSHXM2023. The sequence continues at coordinate 30,064,444 of CM057101.1, read as the reverse complement.
GGGCGACACGCGACATTCGTGCATGAGAAATTTCGCGCTCGTTCACGTAGACGTGCACACGTACGCCGGCGACGCAACACCAGAAAGTAGAGAAAAGTTCAACTTACGTCGCTGTCGCCTGGCACCACAACCAATCAGCGGCGATTTATTTGATCGGCCAATGAGATGCGCGAATGCTCCGCTGTCCCACTGCAGACTGTAAACATGGAAGAGCAGCTCATATTAGCGGTGTCTGATTTTCCCGTCCTATACGATACATCCCCCAATGAATACAGGGATATACATATGAAATTCACCATATTCTTTTCTTGTTTGTAAAATAGGATGAACCCAGAGTCGTTTTTTTCTTTTGTAAAGTAAAGTCAGCAGTAATATTTCCATCAATTCAAGTAAAATCCTCTGACTCCTCATTATTTTCTGTCACTAAATGCTGTATGATACCGAAATTCCCTCCAATTTAATAGCCAATCAAATTTCTGGGAGATAAGCGCTGCGCGCTGCAGAGCGTGTCGCTGCCGCCCATCGCTGCCGTCTGTCGCGGCCCGTGTGTGGGGCTTCACCTCGGAGGCGACAAGTTTCGCTTTTCGCTGTCGTTTGTCGCCCCCCGTGTGTCGAGCCCCTAACGCATTAGCTACGTCCATTTATAGAAAAAGTCTGTGGTGGAAATGAGCCGTTTTAAAATTTTCTCTTGAAATTATTAAAGTCAAACCTGAAATTGTGTTTTTGTTTTTTGTTTCAGACTCAGAAGCTGCCGACCTCCGTGAAAGACTGGAGGATCAAGGTACACCTCCTCTCTCCTTCTCTCCTCTTTCCTCTCCTTCTCTCCTCTTTCCTCTCTTCTCTCCTTCTCTCTCCTCTCCTCCTCCTCTAATCTCCCCCCTCATGTTTCCCATCATGCTTTGCTGCAGGTGCGATGTCGTCGGAGTCTCAGTTCTCGGGTTTTCTCCTCGTCTCAGTCGCTGCTCCAAGAGTCCAGCAACAGCCTGTCCTCGTCTTGGAAGGTACTGGTACTACGCCAGGTCTAAACCCGGTCTAAACCCGGTCTTTGGTCTGTCTCAGGTGGGTCTGAGTCCGGTCTAGACCCGGTCTAAACCCGGTCTTTGGTCTGTCTCAGGTGGGTCTGAGTCCGGTCTAAACCCAGTCTAAACCTGTTCTAAACCCATTCTAAACCCGTTCTAAACCCGTTCTAAACCCGGTCTAGACCCGGTCTAAACCCGGTCTTTGGTCTGTCTCAGGTGGGTCTGAGTCTGGCCGGTCTGGCGGGCGTTGCCGTGGGCGGGTCTCACTCGACGTCAGCGACTTTTGCTCAGAGCCACAGTAAATCAGACAAGTTTTCCTTCATAAGTCACAAGGTCGACTGTGAGTACTACACGTGAGTACTACTACTACTACTACTGCTACTGCTACTACTACTACTGCTACTGCTACTACTACTACTACTGCTACTACTACTACTACTGCTACTGCTACTACTACTACTACTGCTGCTACTACTACTACTACTACTACTACTGCTACTGCTACTACTACTACTACTACTGCTACTACTACTACTACTGCTACTACTACTACTACTGCTACTACTGCTACTGCTACTACTACTACTGCTACTGCTACTACTACTACTACTGCTACTACTACTACTACTGCTACTGCTACTACTACTACTACTACTACTGCTACTACTACTACTACTGCTACTGCTACTACTACTACTACTGCTACTACTACTACTACTACTGCTACTAATGGCAAAAAGGAGAAATTCAATTTCTCAACTGGACAGAGTTTATTTGGTGGAATCCGTTTCTCATCCAAGCTGCTTCTTCAGTTTTGGTCAGATGCTGGTGGACACTGCTTTATATCTGCCTGAAGGGGGCGCTAACTACAATGAAAATTACTCTGAGACACACATATTTATTTACAGTTTCTGTTAGTCATGTGAGTCTATTCAATATGGAGTGGGAGTGGGGGAGTAGTTAGCATATCCATTCAGGGCCATGATGGTGTTTTCACACCTCTGGACATGTCCTGGCTAGTCCCATTGTTTTCTCTGTTTTGATTTAGGTTTGAGGATCGAGTTATAGATGGAGACAAATGATGTCTGAGACCTCCATTTCTGTTCAAGGAAGGATTCTCTTTCTTGACAAAAATAGCCTCTTTAACTCCTCCTCTCAAACCAGTTCTTTTCTCTGGCCAAGATCTGGACCTCGCTGTCCTCAAAGGAGTGGCCTGTGGCTTTTAGGTGGAGATGTACGGCAGACTGAGGTCCTTTTAGGTGGAGATGTACGGCAGACTGAGGTCCTTTTAGGTGGAGACGTACGGCAGACTGAGGTCCTTTTAGGTGGAGACGTACGGCAGACTGAGGTCCTTTTAGGTGGAGATGTACGGCAGACTGAGGTCCTTTTAGGTGGAGATGTACGGCAGACTGAGGTCCTTTTAGGTGGAGATGTACGGCAGACTGAGGTCCTTTTAGGTGGAGATGTACGGCAGATTGCGGCCCACCCTGGTTTTCCCGTCTGTGTTGATACATCCTTTTGTGAAGTGGCTGTTTTGTTTCTCCAATGTAGCGCTCACTGCAGTCTTCACTACACTGAATGGAGTAGACCACATTGCTTTGTTTGTGGCTCGGAGTTTTGTCCTTAGGATGGACCAGTTTTTGTCTTAAAGTGTTTGTGGGTTTGAAATAGACTGGGATTTCATGTTGTCTGAAGATCCTCTGTAGTTTTTCGGAAACTCCAGCCAGGTAAGGAATAGTTACACCCTTTCTCCTGGGCTCTGGTTCTCTGTTGTCCTGTTTCTTTGCTCTCTTCGTTTTATTGAAAGCCCATTTAGGATATCCACAAACGGAGAGGGCTTTCTCCACGTGTTGTTCTTCTTTCTCCTTTCCCTCTGCGCTTGTAGGAACCACTTGGGCCCTGTGTTGTAATGTCCGAATGACTCCCAGTTTGTGCTGAAGTGGGTGGTGTGAATCAAAAAGCAGATATTGGTCGGTGTGTGTGGGCTTCCTGAAGACCTCTACCTGGAGTCGCCGGTCTTCTCTTATCGTTACTGCACATCTAAGAAGGCCAATGTGTTGTCCTTGGCATCTTCACGTGTGAATTTGATGTTCGGATCTACAGAATTGATATGTGCAGTAAAAGGTTCCAAATCTTGAATTTTGATTTTTGAGAAATTATCATCAACAAAGCGATACCAGTGTGTGGGTGGAGTGCCTGGATATGAGGCCAGGGCTTTGTTCAAATTGTTCCATGTATAAGTTTGCAATGATCGGGGAGACCGGTGAGCCCATGGCACAGCCGTGGATTTGCCTGTAGAAGTTTCCTCTGAACTGGAAATAGGTGGTACTTAAACAAATTTCCAGCAGTTGGCAGATTTGGTCGGGTGAAAGTTTGGTTCTCTCTTCTAGCTTGGTATCCTCCAGTAGTCTCCTCCTTGCTGCCTCCACCGCTACCGATGTAGGGATACAAGTGAAAAGAGAGGTCACATCAAAGGAAACCATAGTCTCATCCTGGTCAAACTGGAGATGCATGACTTTGTTCACAAATTCGGCTGTGTTCTCAATGTGGTGCTCCGTGTTACCCACCAGAGGAGCCAAGATGGTTTTTAGGTGTTTGGCCACATTGTCCGTGATGGAGTCTGTGCTACAAACAGTGGGTCTGAGTTTTAGTCCTTGTGATGTCTCAGACATCATTTGTCTCCATCTATAACTCTATCCTCAAACCTAAATCAAAACAAACAGAGAAAACAATGGGACTAGCCAGGACATGTCCAGAGGTGTGAAAACACCATCATGGCCCTGAATGGTTCTGCTAACTACTCCCCCACTCCCACTCCATATTGAATAGACCCACCGAACTAACAGAAACTGTAAACAAATATGTGTGTCTCAGAGTCATTTCATTGTAGTTAGCGCCCCCTTCAGGCAGATATAAAGCAGTGTCCACCAGCATCTGACCAGAACTGAAGAAGCAGCTTGGATGAGAAACGGATTCGACCAAATAAACTCTGTCCAGTTGAGAAATTAAATTTCTCCTTTTGTCGTGGATTTTACCTGGACGACTGAGGGATTCTACACACAAATTCACAAATATTTAAAGTCTTAAAGGTGTAACGAGGATGTTTGTGAGTACTAATACTAATATTATTAGTACTAATACTACAGAAAGTACTTTTTAAAGAGGAAGTACTGTGTGAAAAATACTTGAGTGTCTTTGTCTTGTGTTCTAACACTGCTCCTCACAAACATGTCTGTGTCATGTAGTGATCTCTCCGGGGGCCTATTGAAACCCTCTTTACGGTGACTCTGTACGAGGCTGGAGGCTTGTGGGCGGAGCCTTGTACTCATTTAAATATTACGCCCCTCCCCCTCAGGTTCCGCGTGCACTCTCGGCCCCCCCTCACCAAAGAGTTCGAGGAGTCCCTGCACCAGCTGCCCTCCACCTTCCACCACAAGAACACCTCAGCTTTTCAGCACTTCATCACGCTTTACGGCACTCACTACCTGCGGCGGGTGACGCTGGGTGGACAGGTGCGCTCCCTGACAGCTGTGCGCACCTGTCAGGCCTCCTTGAGCAAACTGACCACCAGAACCATCAGCACCTGCCTGAGCACCGAGGCCAATGCCGTCATCAAGGGGATCAAGGTCAGAACCAGGACTCAACCAGGACTGAACCAGGACTAAACCAGGACTGAACCAGGACTAAACCAGGACTGAACCAGGACTGAACCAGGAGGGGGTTGAGGTGAGGAGCTCAGTGGAATGTTCAGTGGTTGCCATGGTGACACAAACCACACTTTAACAAACACAAAATGCAGTTCAGGAGTTTGATCTGACACTAAAGCCGAGGGTGACTCACTGAGAAACTGTTGGCTAATGCTAATGCTAGTGCTAATGCTAATGCTAGTGCTAATGCTAATGCTAATGCTAGTGCTAATGCTAGTGCTAATGCTAGTGCTAGCTGGTGAGTGACAGATCCTCTCACCTGTTGGAGTTCAGAGCAGTTCTTTTTGGTCAGATTGGGTTAAAATAAAACTCAGGTTAAAGTTTAACTTGAGAAACAGCCTCAGACAGAGCAGTGCCTCCAGTTATCATCACACCCCCAGATAATGAGGATGACATCAGCTGCAAAGTATCAATATTCTGATACAGACACAGCAACTTTACTCTGGCAGGTGGGTGGGGCCTCGCACCTCTGTACATATAATCTGTGTGCCCACGGCAGGTGGACGCGTCCACGTCCTTCTGTACGGCCCAGGGGAAGAAGTTGGGCCGAGGTCGCGGGTTCAGCGCCGCCTTCTCGGATCGCTCTGTGGAGGTCGTGGGCGGAGACTCCAGTGTGGGCGGAGTCCTGTTCGACCCTTACGGCGCCGTGGCCTATCAGAAGTGGCTCCACTCACTCCAGACGCTGCCCGGGCTCGTCCAGTACCACCTCACCTCCCTGCACCGCCTGGTCAGTCAGATGCCCTCCCACGCTACCCCTTTGTGTCAGATTGGCTCAGATGCCCTCCTCTCTCTGTAGGTGCGGGGGAACCCTCGCCTGCGGTCCAGTCTGCGCGCTGCGATTCGCCATCACATCGTGGCGAGCGGCGTGTCCCTGAAGTGTCGCAGTCCCTGTCAGACAGGGTCTCAGGACAGGGCCTCGTGCTCCTGCTCCTGTCACGGGCACAGCCTGGTGAACGCAGACTGCTGCCCGCAGGCGGTGGGTGTGGCCCGACTCAACGTGACGGTGGTGAAAGGGGAGGGGCTTTGGGGCGACATCTTTTCCAAAACCGACGGATACATTAAAGTGTTCTACGGACAGCAGGGCGCCACCTCTGGAGTGATCTGGAACAACGACTTTCCCATCTGGAACTTCAGGATGCGGCTCGGATCGGCCAATCTCCACTCCCGAATGTGAGTCCGCCCACAAGGGGGAGGGGCCGGGGGAGGGGCCACGGGCGACTCACAAACATACCATTCACACGTTTGTATGTAAAATCCCTCAGTCGTCCAGGTAGAATCCATGGCAAAAAAGGAGAACATTTAATTTGTCAACTGGACATAGTTTATTTGGTTGAATACGTTTCGCAGCTCATCCAAGCTGCTTCCTCAGTTCTGGTCAGATGCTGGTGGACACTGCTTTATATCTGCCTGAAGGGAGGAGCTTAATTACAATGAAAATTACTCTGAGACACACATATTTAAATACAGTTTCAGTTGGTCAGGTGATTCAATATGGAGTTGTTAACAGTTTCTGTTAGTCATGTGAGTCTATTCAATATGGAGTGGGAGTGGGGGAGTAGTTAGCATATCCATTCAGGGCCATGATGGGTGTTTTCACACCTCTGGACCTGACCTGGCTAGTCCCATTGTTTGTTGACCAGAACTGAGGAAGCAGCTTGGATGAGCTGCGAAACGTATTCAACCAAATAAACTATGTCCAGTTGACAAATTAAATTTTCTCCTTTTTTGCCATTCACACGTTTAATACACAGTTCTTCTCTCAGACTGAAAACACTCTGTTCCACCTTGTGATGTCATGTGGTGATACAGGAAGTGCTCCACTGTGTTTTTAAACTCCACACACCTTCACTAGAATCATTTGGATCATTTCAGTCCGGGAACTGCAGATCTCTACTGAACTAAAGGTAAAAGGAGCTCCAGGTCTGTTTTTGAGGAGGGAACATCAGAACATTAGAACATTAGACTGTAAGAATGTGAGAACATTAGAACATTAGAGTATTAGAACACTAGAACACTAGAACATAAGAACACTGGAACATAAGAACACTAGAACATAAGAACACTAGAACATAAGAACACTAGAACATTAGAACATAAGAACATTAGAACATAAGAACATTAGAACATAAGAACACTAGAACATAAGAACACTAGAACATTAGAACATAAGAACACTAGAACATTAGAACATAAGAACATTAGAACATAAGAACACTAGAACATAAGAACACTAGAACATTAGAACATAAGAACACTAGAACATTAGAACATAAGAACACTAGAACATAAGAACACTAGAACATAAGAACACTAGAACATAAGAACACTAGAACATTAGAACATAAGAACACTAGAACATTAGAACATAAGAACACTAGAACACTAGAACATAAGAACACTAGAACATTAGAACATGGCTTGAAGCTCACAGTCCCCCTTTCTATCCGTCTCTTCAGGAAAGTCCGGGTGGAGGTGTGGGACCGCGATAACCGTTGGAACGATGACCTTTTGGGGAGTATCAGTTTCATTCCGACGGCGGGACAAACCAAACGCCGCTACCGCCTCAAACACGGATCTGTGACGGTCCGCACCGCTGCCGTGTGCGCCCCCTTCCTCCAGGGGTCGCTGTGTGAGACCTACAAGCCCACACCTCAGGAACAGGAACTAGACCAGGGACTAGACCAGGACCAGGGACCAGACCAGGACCAGGGACTAGACCAGGGACTAGACCAGGACCAGGGACCAGACCAGGACCAGAAACTAGACCAGGGACTAGAGCAGGTCAGGGTAGGGGTTGGGCAGGGGTCAGAGCCGGGGTCAGGGGTCAGTTTTCTTTTTGAGTTTGTTTGAAGTTAAATCTTGATGGCGATGATGTAACGTTTGTAACACTTGAGGTTTGTGAGCAGCTGATTGGACGAGAGCCGGCGTTCATGCTGCAGCTTATATATATATACATATATATATATATATATATATATATATATATATATATATATATATATATATATATACTTACATATGGTTTATATATTTTATAAATGTTATACTCTTGTGTGTCGTTTCATTTAAATAAAAGCGTTTGTAAAAACTCCTCCCACTCCTTTTTACTCCACTGTGATTGGTTGAATGTGATGATGTCATACTCCTGGACGGGACAGATTTGCCCATCGATTACTCTGTGGGGACATCACGCTGCGAGTGTTCTACATGTGTCTCGATGGAGGATAGTTCAGCAGTTACCATGGAGACACAGTGCACACGTTAGCAAACACGGACAAATCCTCTCACCTGTTGGAGTTCAGATCAGGTCTTTATACTCAGATTGGGTTAAAATAAAACTCAGATTAAAGTCTAACTTGAACAGAGCTTCAGACAGAGCATTGCCTACAGTTAGCATCCCACCCCAGAAAATGTGGATGACTTCAGCTGCAAAGTATTTATTGATCACATTCTACTTCACCATAAAATCTCTAAAAGGTCAAATCACAAATGTTGAACCTGCTCATTTCCACACAGCCCCGGAGCCAGCTACAGAGTGAGAGGAGTCACAGAGTGAGAGGAGTCACAGAGTGAGAGGAATCACAGTGTGAGAGGAGTCACAGTGTGAGAGGAGTCACAGTGTGAGAGGAGTCACAGAGTGAGAGGAGTCACAGTGTGAGAGGAGTCACAGAGTGAGAGGAATCACAGTGTGAGAGGAGTCACAGAGTGAGAGGAGTCACAGAGTGAGAGGAGTCACAGTGTGAGAGGAGTCACAGAGTGAGAGGAGTCACAGTGTGAGAGGAGTCACAGAGTGAGAGGAATCACAGTGTGAGAGGAGTCACAGTGTGAGAGGAGTCACAGTGTGAGAGGAGTCACAGAGTGAGAGGAATCACAGTGTGAGAGGAGTCACAGTGTGAGAGGAATCACAGTGTGAGAGGAATCACAGTGTGAGAGGAGTCACAGTGTGAGAGGAGTCACAGTGTGAGAGGAGTCACAGAGTGAGAGGAGTCACAGAGTGAGAGGAGTCACAGTGTGAGAGGAGTCACAGAGTGAGAGGAATCACAGTGTGAGAGGAGTCACAGTGTGAGAGGAGTCACAGTGTGAGAGGAGTCACAGAGTGAGAGGAATCACAGTGTGAGAGGAGTCACAGTGTGAGAGGAATCACAGTGTGAGAGGAATCACAGTGTGAGAGGAGTCACAGAGTGAGAGGAGTCACAGAGTGAGAGGAGTCACAGTGAGTGGAGAAACATCTGAGGAGAACAGTTTGGAGAAACATCTGAGGAGAACAGTTTGGAGAAACATCTGAGGAGAACAGTTTGGAGAACAGCTCTGGGTTAAATACCTGTTATTGTTTGTCAACACAATATGTGTGTGTCTTGAAAAAAACTCAAATAGGGAACATTATGTCAGTGACTGTTACCCAGGCAACAGGATCAACTGTTGAGGAGCAGACAGGAGCAGGTAGGAGCAGGCAAGAGCAGGTAGGAGCACACAGGAGCAGGCAGGAGCACGCAGGAGCAGGTAGGAGCACGCAGGAGCAGGTAGGAGCAAACAGGAGCAGGCAGGAGCAGACAGGAGGCGGCAGGAGCAGGTAGGAGCACACAGGAGCAGGCAGGAGCACGCAGGAGCAGGTAGGAGCAAACAGGAGCAGGCAGGAGCAGACAGGAGGAGACAGGAGCAGGTAGGAGCAGGCAGGAGCAGGTAGGAGCAAACAGGAGCAGGCAGGAGCAGGTAGGAGCAGACAGGAGCAGGTAGGAGCAGGCAGGAGCAGGTAGGAGCACACAGGAGCAGGCAGGAGCACGCAGGAGCAGGTAGGAGCAAACAGGAGCAGGCAGGAGGAGGCAGGAGCAGGCAGGAGCAGACAGGAGCAGGCAGGAGCACGCAGGAGCAGGTAGGAGCAAACAGGAGCAGGCAGGAGCAGACAGGAGGAGGCAGGAGCAGGTAGGAGCAGGCAGGAGCAGGTAGGAGCAGACAGGAGCAGGAAGGAGCACACAGAAGCAGGAAGGAGCAGACAGGAGGAGGCAGGAGCAGGAAGAAGCACACAGGAGCAGGAAGGAGCAGACAGGAGCAGGAAGGAGCAGGCAGGAGGAGGCAGGAGCAGGTAGGAGCACACAGGAGCAGGCAGGAGCACGCAGGAGCAGGTAGGAGCAAACAGGAGCAGGCAGGAGCAGACAGGAGGAGACAGGAGCAGGCAGGAGCACGCAGGAGCAGGTAGGAGCAAACAGGAGCAGGCAGGAGCAGACAGGAGGAGGCAGGAGCAGGTAGGAGCACACAGGAGCAGGCAGGAGCACGCAGGAGCAGGTAGGAGCAAACAGGAGCAGGCAGGAGCAGACAGGAGGAGGCAGGAGCAGACAGGAGCAGGTAGGAGCAGGCAGGAGCAGGTAGGAGCAGACAGGAGCAGGAAGGAGCACACAGAAGCAGGAAGGAGCAGACAGGAGGAGGCAGGAGCAGGCAGGAGCAGACAGGAGGAGGCAGGAGCAGGAAGAAGCACACAGGAGCAGGAAGGAGCAGACAGGAGCAGGAAGGAGCAGGCAGGTGAGACTTTGCGCCTGTGGGTTTCATTTTGTGAATGAATCGCGCTGAAAAAAAAAAACGGATCTCATCCTGCGCAAGTGACGCGTCAAGGTGCGCACCGCTCCTACCGCGCGGCAGAACGCGGCAGCGGCAGGAAGTATGTAGTTGAATGGCGGCGGGGGGAAGACCCGAGAACCCGAATTCTGTGCGGAAAAACGGGGCGAAAAAGAAATAACCGCGCACAAACCGAGAGAGCTGCGCGTGTGTTTGCACCGCGCGGCACAGCGGCCTTTGGACGGTAAGTGCACCGGGGGAGAGGCTCGGGCTTCGGCGGGGGGGACCGCGCTGTGTTCGGCTCATCTTTGTGTAGCTCCGGGCGAGACTCGGCTCTCCGTGTCGCTAGCTCCGGAGCTAACCCGAGAATTTCCGTCTGTGCACGGCCTCAAGATGTCCCTGTGACCCCTCACCGCTCACACCGAGCCCCACGGAGCACCCACGGAGCACCCACGGAGCACCCACGGCCCCAGACACATCCGCTTTGTCCCGCGCAGGGATGTCCGCGCTCGGCTGCTCCTGAAAAGCGCCGCTCATGAGGCTCCGTGCTGCGGCTAAAGGCTAGCGGAGCTCGGCTCTGTTCACGGTTCTGCCTCGGTCCCGGTGCACGGAGGCTGGAGGTCCAGTGTGTCGAACCTAGAACAGAATAATGGCCGTGCCTGAGGACTCGTTTTGGGGGCGTGGGGCCTGTGCTTCTGCGGGGACACAGCGGAGACACGGGTGTAGCCGTTAGCATGTTAGCATCGGGGGAAAATGGCTGTGACGGAGAGCCGTGGTGTGAAATGGGGGCTCGGGGGAGCTGTGTCCGGCTCTCGTGTTCTCTGAGCGGGGTCAGAGCTGGAGCCGGCCCGCCTCTGGCTCCGGTGCCTCGGTCTCGGTCCTCACACCGGGAGAACCGCGGAGCCGCAGCCGGACCGGGCGCCTGGTCCTCGGGGCTTTGTCCCGCTCAGACGGACCAAGGTCAGGCCCGCGCTGCGGAGCTCCGGCTCCACATTTTTCTTCTCATTGATTTCTCCATTTCTGTTGTTCCTAAAACTTTACAATCGCCAAACAGAACATCCAAACACACATGCGCAGTCTGAGCCGCGTGAGCGCGTGTTTACATCTAAACCACAAAAAGCGCCGGACTGAGGCTTTAGTCCAGACCTGGACACTGTGCGGCTCCGGATCCACATCCGGCTCTTTGTTTGACTCTGAGCGGCTCGTTTCAGCTCCTCTGGAATCACAAAATAAACAGATTTATCATTTTAGCTCATGTCTGGACTAAAGCTGCACTCAGTTTATTTTAAAAGTGTTTTTTTAATGACACGGTTCATAAATCAGACTCACTTTTTCATTTCTGAGTCAAACATAAACTCCAGCCTCTCACCAGCGTCAGAACAATCAGAATAAAGAAATACAATTCAGATTCTGCAGAACTGAGTGAAGCGTTTTGGCCCCGGGCCCCACAGGATTTTCTGTTTCTCCTGTCGCCCCGTGGAAAAAGATTTACCCCCCCCTTCCCGATTTAGACCATCAACTTATTTACTGCCAGAATCCGTAACACCAACTGTCCACAATATTATTATTATTATTATTATTATTATTAGTAGTAGTAGTAGTAGTAGTAGTAGTAGTAGTAGTAGTAGTAGTAGTATTATTAGTATTAGTATTAGTATTATTAGTATTATTATTATTGCACCAAACTCTTCATCAGGACCAGAGCGTTCTGTTTCCAGGCTCAGAGACAGGAGACATGTGAGACACATCTGAACTGTTCTAAAGAATACACCAAGGCATGGAGTGTCTCAGGGTACAGTGTCCTCTTTTTATATTCACTCTTTTAAATGTTTTGTTTTGCAGTGACCTCTGACCCCGTGACCTCACTCTAAATGCCTGCTTCTCACTGAGCCCTGTGACCTTTGACCCTCCCTGGCGTCGGCCCGGGGGACATGGCAGAGCGTGGTCCAGCGGAGCCGCGCCCCTCGCCCCTCCTCCACGTGAAAGCGCCGAGCCCGGACGACCTCCAGTGCCCTCAGTGTGGGCGCATCTTCAAACACGCCGCCAGCCTCGCCAACCACAAGAAAACGCACGAGGTTGGCTCTTTCCAGTGTCCCGTTTGCACTCGCACGCTGCCCAACGCGGTGGCTCTGAAAAACCACTTACGTATCCATACTTTGTCTCCGAGTAGTGTCCCGGCCGAAGAGGAGGCGGAGACGAGTGACGAACGCCACTACGGACTGAGCTGCGGGGATAACTCCTCCCCCCTGCACGACCCCGGTGACCTCAGCGACCCCCGCGGGGACGCCTCGCCTGAGCCAGAGGACGCCTGGGACCGCCCCTTTAAGTGCGACCAGTGCGACCGCACGTACCGTCACCACGGCAGCCTCGCCAACCACAGGAAGTGCCACCAGGAGGGCGACTTCGAGTGCGGCGTCTGCCTCAAACACTTTGGGAACCTGGCGGCGCTGCACGCCCACGAGCGCTCGCACAAGTACAAGGCCGTTGCTATGGTGAGCGGAGGGGGCGGGGCCGGAGAGGCCGGGGGGGCGGGGCCTCAGAATGATTGTTTCTGTCACCTGTGTCAGGTGTCGCTGCCGAACAAAAATGACTTCCAGGAACACCTCCTGCTGCACAGCGCGGCGCCCCCTGCGGGCGTGACACGGAGCTTCGGGCTGATGCCTCATGCCGCTGTGCGCTCGCCCGGGTACGCGCCTGCCCTCGGGGACCCTCTGCCCCTCCCACCCCCTGCCGCCATCAGACAAACGACCCTACGACCCCATCATGGGCCCCGTCCACAGCGCCGTGTTCACCTGCGCCTACTGTGGTTCCGCCCACCCCCGACATGGATAGTCTGAAGGCGCATTACCTCACGCACGAGTCCCGCCCTGCCCACTCGGAGCCGCGCCCCTCCCATGGCCAGGACCTCCTGTCCGACGGCTCTCAGAGCTCGGGGGCGTCGCCCGCCGGCCGCGCGGCGCCAGGCTCCTCCCCTGACGACCCCGAACGCAGGTTCAAGTGCGGCGAGTGCGGCAAGAGCTACCGCCACGCCGGCAGTCTCGTCAACCATAAACGCTGCCACCAGACAGGGCAGTACCAGTGCAGCGTCTGCGGAAAACAGTATCCGCACTTGGCGGCGCTGCACAGTCACCTGCGCAGCCACAGGGGGCGCTCCGCTCACGCCCCGGGGTCCGAGGGGGACTGGCTGAGCTCTGAGCCAATCATGGAGCAGAGCTACGGCGAGGGTGGGGCTCTGCAGGAGGGCGGGGCTCACTTTTCTCAGGGCGGAGCTTTGGACGCTCTGGAGTTTCATGAGCGCTTCGAGAGTCCCCTGCAGGCGGCGCCGCGTCAGAGCGAGAGACAGGTGTGCACCGACTGCGGACAGGTGTACGGTGACGCCAAGGCTCACCTGTGCTCCGGCCGGCAGGCGCCGCAGGGGAACCTGTCCAACGGCTTTAACATGAGCTACTCGGCCCCGCCCCCCGCGGGCCTGAAGGATGACGCCACGCGCTTCTCTACCGCCACCGTCAAACGCCTTGGCCCCAACGACAAAGACGACGAAGACGACGGCGAGATTTACCAGTGCTCCGTCTGCGGGAACCACTACGCTAGCCTACGTGCCCTGCGCAGCCACCTGCGCAGTCACGCCAACAACCCCGCCCCCCCCGGGCCCTGCCCCCCAGGACCAGGGCTGGAGGCTCGTCTGCGCCACCTGCGGGCAAAGCTTCGGCCGTAAACAGGACCTGCTGAACCACCAGCTGACCCACGGGCCGCAGAGGGAGGTCAAAGGTCACCGCAGCGGCCTGCGTGGACTGCGGCCTCTTCTTCTCCGACAGGCAGCTCCTGGCGTCGCACGCCTGCCCCGGGAAGAGCCGCCTCAATGGCAAAGAGTCCGCGGGGGGCGCTCATGAGGTGCGCAGGGCGCCGCTGGAGCACAGCGACAAAACCGCACAAGTGCGAGCAGTGTGGGCGGGGCTACGAGGCACCCCTGCTCCCTCCTCAACCACAAGAAATCCACAAGACCGGCGTGTTCCGCTGCTCGTCTGCCAGAAGAGGTACTACAAAGCCTGCGCCCTCTAAGAAGCCACAGAGGACGCACGTCGACCGCAGAGAGTACGAAGACTGGTCACACAGCTCTGGGTTCTTCCTCTCCTCTCGACTCCTCTCCTCCTCCTCCTTCTCCTCCTTCTCCTCTCCTCCTTCTCCCTCTTCCTCCTCCTCTTCCTCCTCCTCCTCCTCGCTCCTCTTCGCTCCTCTTCCTCCTCCTCGTCCTCCTCTTCCTCCTCTTCCTCCTCCCTTTCTCCTCCTCCTCTCCTCCTCTTCCTCCTCCTTCTCCTCTTCCTCCTCCTCCTCCTCTTCCTCCTCTCCTCCTCCTCGTCCTCCTCTTCCTCCTCTTCCTCCTCCTTCTCCTCCTCCTCTCCTCCTCTTCCTCCTCCTTCTCCTCTTCCTCCTCCTCCTCCTCCTCCTCTTCCTCCTCCTTCTCCTCTTCCTCCTCCTCCTTCTCCTCTTCCTCCTCCTCCTCCTCTTCCTCCTCCTTCTCCTCTTCCTCCTCCTCTTCCTCCTCTCCTCCTCCTCGTCCTCCTCTTCCTCCTTCCTCCTCCTTCTCCTCCTCCTCTCCTCCTCTCCTCCTCCTCTTCCTCCTCCTTCTCCTCTTCCTCCTCCTTCTCCTCCTCTTCCTCCTGCTTCTCCTCCTCCTCCTCCTCTTCCTCCTCCTCCTCCTCCTCCTCCTCCTCCTCTTCCTCCTCTCCTCCTCCTCCCCTCCTTTCTCCTCCTCCTCTTCCTCCTCTCCTCCTCCTCGTCCTCCTTCCTCCTCCTCTTCCTCCTCCTCTCCTCCTCTTCCACCTCTTCCTCCTCTCCTCCTCCTCCTCTTTCTCCTCCTCTTCCTCCGCCTTCTCCTCCTTTTCCTCCTCTTCCTCCTTCTCCCCCTCCTCCTCTTCCTCCTCCTCCTTCTCCTCTCCTCCTCCTCCTCCGCCTCCTCCTCTTCCTCCTCCTCCTCTCTCCTCTTCCTCCTCCTCCTTCTCCTCCTCCTCTTCCTCTTCCTTCTTCTCCTCCTCCTCCTCTCCTCTTCCTCCTCCTCGTCCTCCTCTTCCTCCTTCCTCCTCCTTCTCCTCCTCCTTTCCTTCTCCTATTCCTCCTCCTCCTCCTCTTCCTCCTCCTTCTCCTCCTCCTCCTCTTCCTCCTCTCCTCCTCGTCCTCCTCCTCTTCCTCCTCCTCCTCTCCTCCTCCTCTTCCACCTCTTCCTCCTCTCCTCCTCCTCCTCTTTCTCCTCCTCTTCCTCCACCTTCTCCTCCTTTTCCTCCTCTTCCTTCTTCTCCCCCCTCCTCCTCTCCTCCTCTTCCTCCTCCTCCTTCTCCTCTCCTCCTCTTCCTCCTCCTCCTTCTCCTCTCCTCCTCCTCCTCCTCCTCCGCCTCCTCTTCCTCCTCTTCCTCCTCTTCCTCCTCCTCCTCCTCCTTCTCCTCCTCTTCCTCCTCCTTCTCCTCCTCTTCCTCCTCCTCTTCCTCCTCTCCTCCTCCTCTTCCTCCTCTTCCTTCTCCTCCTCCTCTTCCTTTTTGTCCTCCTTCTCCTCCTCCTCTTCCTCCTTCTCCTCCTCCTCTTCCTCCTCTCCTCCTCCTCATCCCTCTCTCTCTCTCCGCAGACATAAGTGTGAGGAGTGCGGAAAAGCCTTTAAGATCCAGAAGCAGTTGATAAATCACCTTCGTCTCCATGAGGAGCACCGCGCCAAAGGCCTGGTGCGCTCGGCTCCTGAGTGGCGCCCCGCTTCCCTCAGGCCGGCCCCTCGCAACTGCACGTGCTCAGAGCTGACGCCGTCAAAGGCCCCCACCCCCCTGGGCTTTAAGAAACCGTACTCTTCTGCGGGCACGTCACGCCCGCAGAAGTTCGACGCGGCGGAAAGCAGCCGGAGACCATTCTCCTGCGAAGAGTGCGGTAAAACGTACCGCCACGCAGGCAGCCTCGCCAACCACAAGAACCTGCACAAGATCGGAGACTACCACTGCAACGTGTGTAACTCCACCTACCCCAACCGGCTCGCCATGAAGAACCACCTGAGGCTGCACTTCGCCCACAAGAAGCACAACTGCCCCGACTGCGGCAAAGGCTTCCGCACCCAACGGCAGCTCGCCACGCACTCCACGGGCGGGCTGTGTAAGGGCGCCCAGGGCCCCGGGCCAGCCCATGGACTACGAATGCGACGGCTGCTGCGAGGGATTCTCCACCGCCGCCGAACTCTCCGCCCACGACTGCCCCGCGGCGCACCTGCCCTCGGGCTCCGCCCCCTCTCACCCCCGCGAGGAGCGTGCGCCTAGCGAGGACTCGGACGAGCGTCCGTACGTGTGCGACCTTTGCAACTGCGCCTACAAACACGCCAGCTCCCTCCTCAACCACAAACACACCCACAAGACGGGCAACTTCCGCTGCAGCTTCTGCGACAAACCCTACACCAACTACATGGCGCTGCGGAACCACATGAGGATCCACACGCAACGCAAGAAGCACGTGTGCCACGTGTGCGGCAAGGCCTTCCGCCTCGCCCGCTTCCTCCGCAACCACCACCGCGTGCACGAAGAGGGTGCCACGCCCCTACGGCTGCCCCAGCTGCGGCAAGAGCTTCCAGGGCCGTTCGGCGCTGGCGCGGCACCGCTGTGGCGACGGGAGCTCCGCCCCCGGCCCCACCCCCTCCGACGGGCAGGATGCCCGCAGGAAAGCGCCCGGCGAGCCGGAGGAGTGCCGGTACACGTGAGTGCCATGCTTAACCCGCCCTGACGTGTGCCACGCCCTCACATAAACAGGTCTGTCATTACAGGTATATGGTCTCCAATCCGGCGAGCGCGCCCTACGCCTGCCGGAACGCCGACTATTCTGAAGTTTGGACAAATTGAATTAGAGTTAAGTCTTAAGTATTATTAAGTATTAAGAGTCAGATGCCCTCCCTGTGTGTTTGTGTAGAGACTGTAGAGAAGAGAGAGGGGGTGGGGCCATGAGCTCCATGACTCCGCCCCTCCAGACTCCTCCCCCTCCCCCCAGACCCCTCCCCCTCCAGGCCGTAGTGCCGGATTTCAGATCATATACCTGTATGTGAGGAATCCTAGGCCTGGTTCACACTGGGGCGACAGGGGCAGATTTAAACTGGGGCACCTGATTTTGCTTTAGGTTTTTCCAGACAGTGAAGGGAAACCGGGGTGGACGCCCAACAGCCAATCAGAGCGCTGCGTTTGGCGCTTGCTCCAGGCCCCAGGTTTTAAACAGGTTCAGTTTGTCTTTGGTTTGGGGACGTCTCTGAAACATGGACCACAGTCTGACTTCAGGTCAGCTTCACTTCCTCTGCTGATGTCATCAGAGGAAAAGTCCAAATCACAGAGACACTTCAGGCCCAAAGACTTTGACTCTTTAAACCTTCAGGTCAATAAAGAAATCTTTAATTTAAAACAGCAAAACTAGAAAAAATTAGGCAAATCTTTTGGTAAGAAAATCAAAATATAAATATAATGACGTTAATGAGGGAAATGCAGGGGGCACATGAGGGGAGGGGGGCATCATCCCACTGTGGGTCTAACCTGTCAGGTGCACTTTTGAGGAGGACTCCAGGAGGCACTCCCTCCGGGTCAGGTCTGTGACTCCGGGTCAGGTCTGTGACTCCGGGTCAGGTCTGTGACTCCGGGTCAGGTCTGTGACACCGGGTCAGGTCTGTGACTCCGGGTCACGTCTGTGACTCCGGGTCAGGTCTGTGACTCCGGGTCACGTCTGTGACTCCGGGTCAGGTCTGTGACCACCGGGTCAGGTCTGTGACAACCGGGTCAGGTCTGTGACTCCGGGTCGGGTCTGTGACTCCGGGTCGGGTCTGTGACACCGGGTCGGGTCTGTGACACCGGGTCACGTCTGACTCCGGGTCAGGTCTGTGACTCCGGGTCAGGTCTGTGACTCCGGGTCAGGTCTGTGACTCCGGGTCAGGTCTGTGACACCGGGTCACGTCTGTGACTCCGGGTCAGGGTCTGTGACTCCGGGTCAGGTCTGTGACACCGGGTCAGGTCTGTGACACCGGGTCACGTCTGACTCCGGGTCACGTCTGTGACTCCGGGTCAGGTCTGTGACTCCGGTCACGTCTGTGACACCGGGTCAGGGCTGTGACTCCGGGTCAGGTCTGTGACTCCGGGTCACGTCTGTGACTCCGGGTCAGGTCTGTGACACCGGGTCACGTCTGTGACTCCGGGTCACGTCTGTGACTCCGGGGTCGGGTCTGTGACACCGGGTCGGGTCTGTGACTCCGGGTCGGGTCTGTGACTCCGGGTCGGGTCTGTGACACCGGGTCACGTCTGTGACACCGGGTCAGGTCTGTGACTCCGGGTCAGGTCTGTGACACCGGGTCACGTCTGTGACTCCGGGTCACGTCTGTGACTCCGGGTCAGGTCTGTGACACCGGGTCAGGTCTGTGACTCCCGGGTCAGGTCTGTGACTCCGGGTCAGGTCTGTGACAACCGGGTCAGGTCTGTGACTCCGGGTCAGGTCTGTGACACCGGGTCAGGTCTGTGACACCGGGTCACGTCTGACTCCGGGTCAGGTCTGTGACTCCGGGTCACATCTGACTCCGGGTCAGGTCTGTGACTCCGGGTCACGTCTGTGACTCCGGGTCATCCTCAGATACTGACTGCCCCCCCCCCACAGGTGTGAGGAGTGCGGCCGCTCGTACCGTCACGCCAGCTCGCTCCTGAACCATCGCCACACTCACCGCGTGGGCGTGTTCTCGTGCGTGGCGTGCCCTAAGACCTTCTCAAACCTGCTGGCGCTGAAGAACCACAGACGCATCCACTTGGAGGCGCGGCGCCACCTGTGCCCGGACTGCGGTAAGGCGTTCCGGCGTGTCGTCGCAGCTGTACGCTCACCGCCGCGTGCACCTGCGTCAGAGCGCCCTCACCTGCCGTCCCTGCCGCCGCGCTTTCCCCACGCTCGCCAGCTACGGCTTGCACATGGAGCTGAGCCACGGCCGGCCCCGCCCCCTCCTCCCGGCGCGAGGAGGTGGGGCTGAGGGGGCGGAGCGTCCGTACGCGTGCGAGCAGTGCGGGCGCTCGTACCGCCACGCCAGCTCCCTCCTCAACCACCGCAACAGCCACAGGACGGGCGCCTTCGCCTGTGCCGCCTGCCACAAACAGTTTAAGAACCTCATGTCTCTGAAGAACCACCGCCGCATCCACACGGAGCCGCGGCGCCACCTGTGCCCGGACTGCGGTAAAGCGTTCCGCGTGTCCTCCCAGCTCCTCTGCCACCGCCGCATCCACACCAGAGAAAAACCCTTCACCTGTCAGCACTGCGACAGGTGCTTCTCCTCCAGGTCCAACCTGCGCCACCACGCCAAGGTGCACTGGAGCGCCGCCCCGCCCCCCGCCGTGCCCGCCCCGGACTACATGGGCATGCCCACGGGACCCTTCCTCTGAAATGTCTCTGTCCCTTTAAACCTGAATCTATGAACAGAACTGTGAGGAGGAGAGGAGGAGAGAGGAGAGGAGAGGAGAGGAGGAGGAGGAGGAGGAGGAGGAGAGGAGGAGGAGGAGGAGGAGAAGGAGAAGAGGAGGAGGAGAGAGGAGAGGAGGAGAAGGGAGAAGAGGAGGAGGAGAGAGGAGAGGAGGAGGAGGAGAGAGGAGGAGGAAAGAGGAGGAGGAGGAGGAGAGGAGGAGGAAAGAGGAGGAGGAGAGAGGAGAGGAGGAGGAAAGAGGAGGAGGAGAGGAGAGGAGAAGAGGAGGAAGAGGAGGAGGAGAGGGAGGAGGAGAGAGGAGAGGAGGAGAAGAGGAGAGGAGGAGGAGGAGAGGAGGAGGAGGAAGAGGAGAGGGGGATCTGTTTGGACCTAAGGAAAGGGGTCAAAGGTTCAGAATGGTGTTGGACTGCTCAGCCTCTGGACTGAAGGAGGCGCTACTGCTGACCTGTGGGACAACTGTAAAGACTCATGCATTTCTCCTTTATCAGGATCTGCAGGAGCACAGGGGAATTGTGGGAGATGGAGTTCAGGAGCACAGGGGAATTGTGGGAGATGGAGTTCAGGAGCACAGGGGAATTGTGGGAGATGGAGTTCAGGAGCACAGGGGAATTGTGGGAGATGGAGTTCAGGAGCACAGGGGGATTGTGGGAGATGGAGTTCAGGGAGCACAGGGGGATTGTGGGAGATGGAGTTCAGGAGCACAGGGGGATTGTGGGAGATGGAGTTCAGGAGCACAGGGGGGATTGTGGGAGATGGAGGTGTGTAGCATTAAAGTAACTGTCTTCCCTCTAAAGCACCTGCAGATGGCAGGCACTTAGAGACCTCACCCCTCTCTCCTCCCCCTCTCTCCTCTCCTCCTTCTCCTCCCCCCTCTCTCCTCCTCCTCCCCCTCTCCTCCTCCTCTTCTTCTTCTTCCTCCTCTTCATTCTGTGGTTGTATTAAAGACGGACTCATGGTTGATGTTTTTTTATTCTGTAATATTCTGATAGAAGCTCGTGTAAAAGCAGGTCTCTCCCAGTTAAAACGAGTCAGATGCCCTCCCACCCTCCTTTATCCCTGTGTGTCAGATGCCCTCCCACCTTCCTTTATCCCTGTGTGTCAGATGCCCTCCCACATGTGTTTGTCTCTGATGGAAATAATGAGGGAAAAACACATTTGTGGGTTTGACTTTTGGAGATTTCT
>CM057101.1:30013547-30038547 GCA_029959045.1 Taenioides sp. WSHXM2023 | reverse complement strand
TATTGTCCGTAAAGATTTAGTATAAATGTTCGGATGGAACCGTGAGGGTCCAGTCTGCCGCCGGACGCCGTTTTGAGGATTCGTCTGTCACATTTATGAAAACAAAACGTTTTCACGAGGAAAGTCCATCTGTGGACTCAGGGTCAAAGGTCAAATCAAATCAATCAGATCCAAGATGGCGTCCGTCAGCAGCAGTGCATTCTGGGTCTTCTGTTTGTTTTGGTCGCGGTTTGGAGGCTCCGCCTCTGCACTCGATAAAGCCCTTGTGTCTCGGGATATTGCACGCTGCGTTTCGATTGGCCTGTGAGGCGAGAGGGGCGGGGCCTTATTCACACCGCGCCGGTGTAAGGGTCAAAGTTCAAAGTGACTTAAACTGGAAGTGAGTTTTGAACTTTAAAATTTTAAAATTTTGTTTCTTTGAGATGTTTTTAAACAAGACAAAAATATTCACGAGAAACATGAAACTAAAGTGTGAGCCCTGCTCCCATGAGAGTTTGAAGCGTTTGACCCACTGTGGCCGGCGGGTGCTGGCAGGTGCTGGTGGGTCAGGTGTGCGTCGGAGAAACGAGCCATAGAAACGCGGGGAAGCTGGCGCTCCTGGCTCCGCCCTGACGCCGCAGCGCCGCGGTGACGCCCGGAGCAGCCGGAATATTTTAGTTTTTAAAAAATGGAGGGAAGCACTTTCCTCAGAGGAGCCATGGGCGGAGCCTCTGCGACTGGGGCTGATGACGGACGGGTCTGCGCCGGGGAATGGGCCAATCAGAGCGCAGGATTCACTGTGACATCAGCATAAAGCCGATCGCCACGTTTAAACGTTTAAAGTGTAAAACACGAACCCGAACGTACAAAAATAAAAATGTACAAAAACAACAAAGAAACAAATAAACAATAAATACACAAATATAAGAAACATTTGTACAATGTGTGTGTGTGTCTGTGTGTGTATAGTGTCTGTGTAGTGTGTGTTTGTGCGTCTGTGTATATATATATATATTTATATTTATCGCTCTAAATATATGAAACATTTACAGTTATTTTCAAAATCAAAGTGCATTTGTCAAACGTTTTAGATCAAAGTCTAATCGTGTGAATCCAGGGCTGTGATTGGCCGCTCAGTGCGGCGTTGGCGAGTAGACTGAGCCGCGTTAAACCGTGTCTCTGGCGTCGGGCGCGTCCGGTCCTGGAGGCGTGGCCTGTGGTGAACGGTGGCGGCCAAATCTCTTGGATTTCTACATAGACATGCAGTGGTTTTTTAATCTTTAAGATATTTACAATAATTACAGCACACGAAGGATCCGGGTCATTGGACAAAACTGCGAGCATTCCATATTCAGAACGAGAAGAACGAACGGTGTGGGCACCTCCAAAGAAGAACGCTTCATCAGAACATCTCCACACTCTCCAACACTGATTCAAACAATACTGTCCACGGCCCCGCCCGCGCGGCGCCGCCACCGCCCCTCCCACGGGCCCCTCCCACAGGCCCCTCCCACGCGGCGCCGCGGGTCAGCTGGAGACTCAGGAAGACCAAAACCATCACAGAGCAGCTCATGGTCCCACCGGAGGAATTCAGATCAAATCCAGATGAAAAGTGACGTTTTAAATCAAACTGAAGCTGTTTTTAAAGTGTTTCAAAGAATCGTGGAAATTCTAAATTTGGCCTCCGTTTGGTCCGAAGCGTCTGCCGATGGTCTGACCGTCTGCCGATGGTCTGACCGTCTGCCGCGCTCTCGTTTACACAAACTCCATAAATATGTCATCTTTTGTGATTTTTAAACCTCTAAGTGTGTGTGTTCTCAGGGCGACGGAGCAGATCCGACCTCCCACTGAACCGGGTCTGACCTGAGTGAATCTGCTCCAGTCGTCCTGAGGAGTTTGTGGGAAAATCAAAATGAAAGCACGTAAATGTCTCTGCTTGACCACGGCAGCGTGGACCACGGCGGCGTGGACCACGGTGGCGTGCGGTGTAAACCGGCGTTGTGCTATTCTTTCACACGTGACGAGGAACACTTTGGCTCAGAGCGAACGCTCAAACTGGGTCCAGGAAAGATCAGAAACTTATTTTTCGAGTAAATTTGGTGGGTTTGGGGTGACAGGAAGGGAGGCATGCGGCAGACACAACACTGAGCGCCCCAGAAACGCCCCCCGCCCGGCGAGGGGGCGGAGCTACGCGATGCTTCGGTCTGCAGATGGTTCTATGCTCAAACACAGACACACCCACCCTCTCCTCCTATTGGTCCACCTCTGTCAGGCTCTGAGTGAGTGACAGTTGGGTTTAACCAATCACAGTGAAGTGTGCACTCTCAGATGAAGCGTGTGGCCTCGAAGGCGACTTAAAGCTTTAACGCGGAACATGACGTCGCAGAGGAGGAGGAGCCCAGGGCGTCATTTGTCGTAAATATAAAAACTATAATAATGATTAATAACGATAAGTAAGAAGGACGTTACGATATGACAGAATGGCGCCCCTCTGGTCAAACTTAATCTGCACTATATTTTCAGCACTTTCAAATTCACTAAAAAAAGTATTTTACAATATTTACGCAGAAATCTCCTACTGCGAGTCCTCCGAGCTGTTTTTGAGTCGGCTGATGCATAGACACAAATACATTTTATAAACGTGAAAATACTATGTCCAGATTTATTCTCATGTTTAAATTTTGTCCAGGAAAATTTGAGGTGAAATGTCGAAACATCTGCTGCTAAAGCTGTGAGCTGCACAGAGTTTGGACACCGTCTTGGGGTTTGTTTTGGAGTGAAACAGGAAGTCGAGAGTTGAATTAATTCCACAGAAAATGACAAGGTTAGCGTCAGATTAGCGCTGTGGCTAACGCGGGGTCAGAGGGTAAAGTGCACAAACTGGACTTTACAAAAACAGCTTCATGCAAACGACGCTTCACATGCCTTTATTATAATCACCAAGGTCACGCTGGGGTCACACTGGGGTCACGCGGTGGGGGGAGGAAGACGGGACTCTCTGGAAACGTCTCATCACAAACATTAAGTGTTAGCGTTAGCTGGTGCTACGGTGACCTCCATCAACAACCAACGAGCAGCGACTAAAACCGCCAAAAACAACCGAAAACCGCCAAAAACTGCCAAAAACGAGAAAACACCAATAACAACGGAAAACGAGCCTAAACCCCCGAAATCCAGAGAAAACGACCAATACGAGAGGTGAGAATCTGAGTGAAGACTTCAGCGAGTCAGGGGAAGGCAGCAAACCAGGTCATAAACCTGGTTTAGACCTGGTTTAGACCTGGTTCAGTCCTGTAACAATAATCTAACACAGTGATCCTCCATTTTGAAACCACAGACGTGAAAAATTCAGATTTTTATTGCGTTCAAATTATTGCGTTTTGTTTGTAAAATGGTTTTAGGACTCAGCGCCTCTGCCTTCCCCGCATGCATCAGGACTGTCCCCTAATGCGTCTCCATGGTGAGGGTCACGGCGAGGATCATGGCGAGGATCACGGCAAGGATCATAGCGAGGATCACGGGTTCTACAGGAGCTTTTTACGGAGAAATGTAACTAATTTTTACGTTTTACGATCAGCTGCAAAAGGGACCGACTACACAAACACGAGACAGCAGAACGTTCACAACACCTACGGAACGCTGCCACCCCAAGGAGAATACCGTCACTCGGGGAGAACGCCATCGCCCTGAGGAGAACACCATCGCCCCGAGGTGAGAACGCCATCGCCCCAAGGAGAGAACGCTATTGCCCCAAGGTGAGAACGCAATCACCTGAAAGTGAGAAAGCCATAACTCCAAGGAGAGAACACCATCGCCCCGAGGTGAGAACGCCATCACCCCAAGGAGAGAATGCCGTCGCCCCAAAGTGAGAACGCCATCGCCCTGAGGAGAATGTCATCGCCCCAAGGAGAGAACGCCATTGCCCCCAGGAGAGAACGCCATCACCTCAAGGAGAGAACGCCATCACCAAAAGGAGAGAGCGCCATTGCCCCAAGGAGAGTACGCCATTGCCCTGAGGAGAACGTCATCGCCCCAAGGAGAGAACGCCATCACCTCAAGGAGAGAACGCCATCACCCCAAGGAGAGAACGCCATTGCCCTGAGGAGAACATCATCACCCCAAGGAAAGAACGCCATTGCCCTGAGGAGAACATCATCACCTCAAGGAGAGAACGCCATTGCCCTGAGGAGAACATCATCACCCCAAGGAGAGAACGCCATCGCCCTGAGGAGAACGTCATCGCCCCAAGGAGAGAACGCCATCTCCTTAAAGTGAGAACGTTATCTCCCCAAAGTGAGAACGCCATCGCCCTGAGGAGAATGTCATCGCCCCAAGGAGAGAAGGCCATTGCCCCAAGGAGAGAACGCCATCACCTCAAGGAGAGAACGCCATCGCCCTGAGGAGAACGTCATCACCTCAAGGAGAGAACGCCATCGCCCTGAGGAGAACGTCATCGCCTCAAGGAGAGAACGCCATCACCTCAAGGAGAGAACGCCATCGCCCCAAGGAGAGAACGCCATCTCCCTGAGGAGAACTCCAACTCAGAATGATCCAGAAAAATAAATCACATCACTGCTCCACTGGACACAACCAGTTGCCAATTCTGGTTTAATTGGACCAGTTTAGTCCCTGGTTCAGTCATGGTTTAGACCTGGTTTAGTTCTGGTTCAGACCAGGTCTGGAGCTGTTCCATGTAGAAATGGCATCCTGTTTTGCATCTGACCTCAGCAGCAGCGCTGCATCACTGGGCAGCACAAACGCCGCATCTCCTCAGAGCGGCGCTAACCGCCACACAGGCTAACGCGACATGTTAACAGCACTACAAGCTAACGGTACAAGCTAACTGAAACTATGGCACCACGAACGACAAACTTTCCCTGTAAAACCTGAACAAAGCGATGAGACGGACGAGCGCTGCGTCCTCATTGGCTCTCGCGGCGGGAGGAGGTGGGGCCAGTCGGAGTCTAAGCGGCATAAATGGACCGCCCACTTCCTCCTCGGCTTTCGGGACTTCCTGCCTCCCTTCCTTAGTCCCTCCCCTCGCTGCGTTTGAGCTGTGATCATTTGTTTTCGATCAGGTGATTGACAGGAGCGAGCAGCCAATCAGAGCGGGTTCTGTGAGGCCGCAGCAGATCCGAGGGACGCCAGGACCAACCAAGACCTTCCCCTGAGCGGAACCACGGTGGGAATGTTAAGGGTCAGAGGGGAAGAGGACGAAAGACAAGGAGAGGAGGAGAGGAGAGGAAAGGAAGATGGCACTCAAGAATTTAAATCCATTTGGCAAAAAAGAAACTAGAGAATTTGAGGTGAATCTGAAAGTTTGAGGTCGTGGTGAAGGGGCGGGGCCCTGAGGGGGCGGGGCTGTGGGGTGAGGGGATTTCTCGCGGCGATGGCGTCCCTCTGATCGCTCACGACGGTCACAGGGGCTTTCGCTTTCTTCAGAGACACCAGAAAAACTAAGTGAAACAAAATGGCAGCATTGAACATAAACGTAGTGAGTATTATGGGATGTGTTTGTGTCTGCTTAAACCCCGCCCACTCCCTGTGATCTGATCTGTGATTGGGTAACTCGTCCTAGCTGATTTGCATGTTGCGATTCAAGTTTCTGTGTGGTCGATGTAGTTGTTGTTTGTTGTTTTCTCTGCTGGTTGCCGGATGATGGTTGCCGGGGCGACAGTTGCCGGGTGAGGTCGTTGGCGGCGGCGGTCGTCACGGTGGCGGCGCTCATCACGGCGGCGGGGGCGGGTCTTAGAAGCCCAGCGTTCCTCCAATGGTCGAGGCCAAAACCACGCCCAGGATCACACAGCAGATTATGATCATGATCTTCTTCTGCAGAGACACGGACACAAAGGGTTAAACGCACAAACGCACACACATGTACACACACAACCATACACACACACACACACACACACAGTCGTGTGTAGAATCCCTCAGTCGTCCAGGTAGAATTTTTTTTCTGGAATTTCCCCACTGTGGGACTAATAAAGGCATATCTTATCTTAGAATCCACAGCAAAAGGAGAAATTCAATTTCTCAACTGGACAGAGTTTATTTGGTGGAATCCGTTTCTCATCTGAGCTGCTTCTTCAGTTCTGGTCAGATGCTGGTGGACACTGCTTTATATCTGCCTGAAGGGGGCGCTAACTACAATGAAATGACTCTGAGACACACATATTTGTTAACAGTTTCTGTTAGTCATGTGAGTCTATTCAATATGGAGTGGGAGTGGGGGAGTAGTTAGCATATCCATTCAGGGCCATGATGGTGTTTTCACACCTCTGGACATGTCCTGGCTAGTCCCATTGTTTTCTCTGTTTGTTTTGATTTAGGTTTGAGGATAGAGTTATAGATGGAGACAAATGATGTCTGAGACCTCCATTTCTGTTCAAGGAAGGATTCTCTTTCTTGACAAAAATAGCCTCTTTAACTCCTCCTCTCAAACCAGTTCTTTTCTCTGGCCAAGATCTGGACCTCGCTGTCCTCAAAGGAGTGGCCTGTGGCTTTTAGGTGGAGATGTACGGCAGACTGAGGTCCTTTTAGGTGGAGATGTACGGCAGACTGAGGTCCTTTTAGGTGGAGATGTACGGCAGACTGAGGTCCCGTGTTGCTCTCTCCTCTTGTGATTTTGTTTCTCCAGTGTAGCGCCCCCTGCAGTCTTCACTACACTGAACCTTAACCCTAACCCAAAGAACGTGTGAAGCCGAGTGAAGAAATAAAGGAAAAGTGTGAACAGAAGTGGAACAGGAATGAGACACACACGTAAAAATGTGAAAAGGAGGAATGTGGAAAGATGAAAATGGTGCGCTGCAGCGTGTCGATTATAGAAGAGCTCAGAATGTGTTTGTTATAACAATAAAATAAAACTCGGCTCTGACTCAAACTGGGGAACGAGCTGTGCTTGAACTTCTCTGTGATTTCTGAGCAGGATATGAGGGCTAATGCTAATGCTAACGCTAACGCTAATGCTAATGCTAACGCTAACGGCTATAGGAAAAATACAGGGACTGGCTCCAGAGTTCTGAAATCTTCTCAGGCTAACTGCTAAGCGCGGACGATATCATGAAAAACTAACGCCGTGTCTTAAACCTGGTCTAAACTCGGCCTAAACCCAGTCTCAACCTGGTCTAAACCTGGACTAAACCTGGCCTAAATGTGGTCTAAACCTGGTCTAAACTGTGTTTAAAGACTGTCTAAACCCAGTCTAAACCTGGTCTAACCGGGTCTAAACCCAGTCTAAACTCTGTCCAACCTGGTCTAGACCCGGTCTTACCTTGCGGGCTTGGCTCTGGTACTTGACGGCCTTCTTGGTGTCGGAAACGGCTCGTTCCACATAATCCACCGAGTGCTCCACATTGTACTCGATTCTGTCGATCATCTCACCCTGAACACCAAACAGATCATATTATATAAATGTATATGTATATATACTGTACATATATCCCTGCGGGACCGCTGACACGTCCCGCGGTCCTGTACTCCCACAAACTGTTACCCCCCCATACCGGAGCACTTCCTGTTCGTGCCATCAGCAGCACATGGTAGTGCGCTAAAGGAGGTCACATGACCACGGACTCAACCATTAATGTTCATGTGTTTATTCTGTTTTTCTTAAGTCTATCAGATGTGTGTAGAATCCCTCAGTCGTCCAGGTCGAATCCAGGGCAAAAGGAGAAATTCAATTTGTCGACTGGACAAAAGTTTATTTGGTCAAATTTGTTTTGCAGCTCAACCAAGCTGCTTCTTCAGTTCTGAAGAAGCTCAGTTCAGTTCAGAACTGAAGAAGCAGCTTTGGATGAGCTGAGTATTTGACCAAATAAACTTTGTCCAGTCGACAAATTGAATTTCTCCTTTTGTCTTAAGTCTATTAGTTAAAGTCGAGCCATATGGAGGTTATTTAAGTATTTTTATTATGTTGATCATAGTTTGTTTTATCACCATGAGTTCAGTTTGGCCGAGGCTTAAACCTTAAACCCTGAGGTGTCCGTTGGTCCAGGGGCAGGGACTAAGTGGTATTTAAGGCAGAGCTCTGGTCAGTGTGTCTAACCCTGAGTCCTTGGCCGGACTCTGTGGGTGTCGGCCGTGAGCTCTGCTGTAAACAAACACTTCTGTTTTGTTGGACTCAGTTTCACTGTAAATATTTCACTTTACACGTCAGACTGTGGCGTGAATAAAAAAAATGACTTGAGTGAAGTTTGTCGACTGAGCCTTCATCTATTCCCTGTTTAGTCCGTACGAACCCGGGACATTTATGGACATACTGTGTGTGCGTGTGGTTGTACCTGACTCTCCACGAGCATGGCCATGTCCACAAACATGTCATGCAGCTCTCGGATGCTGTTCTCCAGTTTGATGATCTCTGTGTGTCGAGTCTCAATCTCGTTCAGCGCCTGCTTCGTCATCTGAGAGTCCATCTTTATCTGAGGAACACAAGAAGAACGTGAGGAACATCTGAGAGTCCATCTTTATCTGAGGAACACAAGAAAAACGTGAGGAACATCTGAGAATCCATCTTTATCTGAGGAACACAAGAAGAACGTGAGGAACATCTGAGAGTCCATCTTTATCTGAGGAACACAAGAAAAACGTGAGGAACATCTGAGAGTCCAACTTTATCTGAGGAACACAAGAAAAACGTGAGGAACATCTGAGAGTCCATCTTTATCTGAGGAACACAAGAAAAACGTGAGGAACATCTGAGAGTCCATCTTTATCTGAGGAACACAAGAAAAACGTGAGGAACATCTGAGAGTCCATCTTTATCTGAGGAACACAAGAAAAACGTGAGGAACATCTGAGAGTCCATCTTTATCTGAGGAACACAAGAAAAACGTGAGGAACATCTGAGAGTCCATCTTTATCTGAGGAACACATAAAGAACGTGAGGAACATCTGAGAGTCCATCTTTATCTGAGGAACACAAGGAAAACGTGAGGAACATCTGAGAGTCCATCTTTATCTGAGGAACACATAAAGAACGTGAGGAACATCTGACAGTTGTATTTCAAAGGTGAGGTGCTTACATCATCAGTGAAAACAGCCAATTTGCCGCTCTCCAACATGTCCTCCAACTCCTCGTTAGTGGTGGTTCTGCCGGCTGCAGAGAGAAAGAGGAACATTAGAACGAGATACCAGGACTGAACCAGGACTGAACCAGGACTGAACCAGGACTAAACCAGGACTAAATCAGAACTAAACCAGGACTAAATCAGGACTGAACCAAGACTGAACCAGGACTAAACCAGGACTGAACCAGGTCTGTTTGAAGCTTTAGAGCAGATGGACCTGAGATAAATTTGACCAATCAGAGTTCAGCATTCTGTCACCGGGCAGATTAAGGTCATTAATAAAACAGTCCACAGCGACCTTCAGCGAGTCCTAATGAGGACCAGACCAGGACCAGACCAGGACCAGACCAGAGACCAGACCAGAGACCAGACCAGGCCTGGTCTAGACCTCGGGCTGGGTAATAGATTAAATTAATTTGATTAATTTGTGTTTTTATTAATGGAGATTTTGAAAAATTCCATAACTGAAATGGAGGATTCTCCTGAAGCCGTTTCCTCCAGACTTTTCCTGAAGCAGATTCTGGAGTCACTACAGAAACATCTGAGACACAGTAGTAACAGTAGTAGTAGTAGTAGTAGTAGTAGTAGTATTCACAGTAGCAGTAGTAGTAGCAGTAGTAGCAGTAGTAGCAGTAGTAGTAGTAGTAGTAGTAGTATTCGCAGTAGCAGTAGTAGTAGTAGTAGTAGTAGTAGTAGTATTAGTAGTAGTAGTAGTAGTAGCAGTAGTAGCAGTAGTAGTAGTATTCGCAGTAGTAGTAGTAGTAGTATTCGCAGTACTCACTGATCTCCAGCTGTCTCTGGATGCGGTCTTTGCAGCGGTCGCGGTATTTGGACTGCGTGGTGTTGTACTCGGTCATCACCTCCACAAACTTACGAGACAGGGTCGAGTGCTGCGAGAGGCAGGGGCGACAGGTAAGACAGGGGGTGTGTGTATATATGTGTGTGTTGTGTGTTGTGTATATGTGTGTGTGTTGTGTGTGTTACACACACCTGTGTTTTGCGGATACGCAGATCAGCTGATGATCTGTTGAGCCCCTCCTCCTGCTCGATGCTCTGCTCGATCGCTGCTCAAAGGCACAAAGTCACAGAGTCACATGACCATGGCTCATATATGATCAGAATAATGTGAGATTTATCACACACACACACACACACGCACACACACACACACACACACGCACACACACACACACACACACACGCACGCACGCACACACACACACACGCACACACACACACACACACACACGCACACACACACACACACGCACGCACACACACACACACACACACGCACACACACACACACACACACACACACACACACACACACACACACGCACACACGCACACACAAAATACACATATATATTTACATATATTTATAATATATCACTTGTAGAATCACTTCTAGAATCGTCGTGTTTCACCTTTTAACTTTGAGCGCACTTTGTTGGCTGTCTTCTTGATGTCGGCCGTGAGGTCCTCCAGCTCCTGTTTGGTCTCTATGGAAACAGCAGGTCAGAGGTTAAGAGGTGTCAGAGTGCCCCTGTCAGTGTGTCCCTGTCACCCTGCTCCTGTCCTGTGTGTGTATGTGTGTGTGTATGTGTGTGTTGTGCATCTGCAGCTGATTCTGGGTCAGATCTGATGTGAATAATGCATGATGGGAAATGTAGTGACGCCTCATTTCCTCTGAGACAAATTCATTCAGATTTTACAGACTCGCCTCCAGATACTACTACAAATACTACTACAAATACTACTACAAATACTACTACAAATATTACTACAAATACTACTACAAATACTACTACAAATACTACTACAAATATTACTACAAATATTACTACAAATATTACTACAAATACTACTACAAATACTACTACAAATATTACTACAAATACTACTACAAATACTACTACAAATACTACTACAAATATTACTACAAATACTACTACAAATACTACTACAAATATTACTACAAATATTACTACAAATATTACTACAAATACTACTACAAATACTACTACAAATACTACTACAAATACTACTACAAATACTACTACAAATACTACTACAAATACTACTACAAATATTACTACAAATATTACTACAAATACTACTACAAATATTACTACAAATACTACTACAAATACTACTACAAATATTACTACAAATATTACTACAAATACTACTACAAATATTACTACAAATACTACTACAAATACTACTACAAATATTACTACAAATACTACTACAAATATTACTACAAATACTACTACAAATACTACTACAAATACTACTACAAATATTACTACAAATACTATTACAAACACTACTACAAATATTACTACAAATACTACTACAAATACTACTACAAATACTACTACAAATACTACTACAAATATTACTACAAATACTACTACAAATACTACTACAAATACTACTACAAATACTACTACAAGTACTACAAATACTACTACAAATACTACTACAAATACTACTACAAGTACTACAAATACTACTACCTGGAGGAGTCCAACATGCACCTGAAACAGGTCCGACTTACTACCGGCAATGTGAACACAGCTCCTGCTGCGGTCATACAGGGACCGGACAGCCCTTAAGAGCCCCGGACCCCATACTCCCAGAGCGCCCCCCACAGGACCCCACGAGGGACACGGTCGAATGTCTCCAGATCCACAAAGCACATGTGGACTGGGCAAACTCCCATGAACCCTCGAGCACCCGATGGAGAGTATAGAGCTGCTCCAGTGCTGGTCCGGGACAAAAGCCACACTACTCCTCCTGGATCCGAGGTTCAACCATCAGTCGAATTCTCCTCTCCAGTCCTTGGAATAGACCTGACCGGGGAGGCTGAGGAGTGTGATTCTCCTGTAGTTGGAACAGACCCTCCGGTCCCCCTTCTTAAACAGAGGGACCACCACCCCGGTCTGCCAGTCCAGAGGTTCTGTCCCTGACCACCACACGATGTTGCAGAGACGTATCAGCCAAGACAGCCCCACAACATCCAGAGACTTAAGATACTCAGGACAGATCTCATCCACCCCTGGAGTCTTGCCACCGAGGAGCTCAACCACCTCAGTGACCTCAGCCAGGGTGATGGACGAGTCCGAGTCCCCAGCCTCTGCTTCCTCCTCAGAAGACGTGACGGTGGGAATGAGGAGATCCTCAAATTATTTCTTCCACCGTCCAACAAAATCCCCAGTCGAGGTCAACAGCTCTCCACCCGCACCATAAATAGTGTTGGTGAAGCACTGCTTCCCCCTCCTGAGGCATCAGATGGTTTGCCAGAATTTCTTTGAGGTCGTCCAATAGTCCTCCTCCATGGCCTCTCCGAACTCCTCCCAACCCTGCGTTTTTGCCTCTGCGACCGCCCGGGCTGCAGCGCTTTTGACCCACCGGTACCTGTCAGCCGCTTTAGGAGTCCCACGAGCCAACAAGGCCCGATAAGACTCCTTCTTCAGCTTGACAGCATACTTACTTCCGGTGTCCACCACCGGGTTCGGGGATTGCTGCCGCGACAGGCACCACAGACCTTAAGACCACAGCTACAAGCGACCACATCGACAGTAGAGGCCGAGAACAAAGCCCACTCGGACTCCATGTCCCCAGCCTCCCCCGGAATCTGGGAGAAGCTCTCCCGGAGGTGTGAGCTGAAGGTCCCACAGAGGGTTCTGCCAGACACTCCCAACAAACCTTCACTATACGTTTGGGTCTACCAGGTTTTTCCGGCTTCCTTCTCTGCCAGCGAACCCAACTCACAACCAGGTGGTGATCAGTTGACAGCTCTGCCCCTGTCTTCACCCGAGTGTCCAAGACACGCGGCCGGAGGTCACATGACACGACAACAAAGTCCATCATCAACCTCCGGCCTAGTGTGTCCTGGTGCCACGTTCACTGATGGACACCCTTGTGCTCGAACATGGTGTTCGTTATGGACAAACCATGGCTACCACAGAAGTCCAATAACAGAACACCGCTCGGGTTCAGATCAGGGAGGCCGTTCCTCCTGATCACCCCTCTCCAGCTGTCACTGTCACTGGCCACGTGGGCACTGAAGTCCCCCAGTAGAATGATGGAGTCCCCGGTCTGTCCAGTACCCCTCTCAGAGACTCCAAGAAGGCCGGGTACTCTGCACTGCTGTTCGGCCCGTAGGCCGACACCACAGTGAGAGACCTGTCCCCAACCTGAAGGCGCAGGTACATGACCCTCTCGTTCACCGGGGTGAACTCCAACACACGGCGGCTGAGCTGTGGGGCAATGAGCAGGCCCACACCTGCCCGCCACCGCCGCTCCCCGCGGGCAACGCCAGAGAAATGGAGAGTCCAGCCCCCCTCAAGGAGTTAGGTTCCAGAGCTCAAGCTGTGCGCGGAGGTGAGGCCGACTATATCTAGTCAGTAACGCTCGACCTCCCGCATGAACTCGGGCTCCTTCCCCCCCAGCGAGGCGACGTTCCATGTCCCCAGAGCTGGTCTCCATGTGCGGAGATCCGGTCATCGAGGCCCCCGCCTTCAACTGCCGCCCAGATCTCCCTGAATGGGCCCCCTATGGATCCTCCCGCAGGTGGTGGGTCCACGGGAGGACGGCACCACGTCGCTCCAGGGTGGGGCCCCGGTATCACCAATCCGGGCGACGTAACTGGCCTTGCTGTGTTTCTCATCAATACTACTACTACTACTACTACTACTACTACTACTACTACTACTACTACTACTACCAATACTACCAATATCCCAACACACTCAGCCTCCCTGTGCTAAGTCCCTCCCCCTTCAGCGCTCTATCCCAACACACTCAGCCTCCCTGTGCTGAGTCCCTCCCCCTTCAGCGCTCTATCCCAACACACTCAGCCTCTCTGTGCTAAGTCCCTCCCCCTTCAGCGCTCTATCCCAACACACTCAGCCTCTCTGTGCTAAGTCCCTCCCCTTCAGAGCTCTATCCCAACACACTCAGTGTGCGTCGCACTAATCAAACTCCTGCATCACATCAGGTTTGTCCAGTTGTTGTGTTCAGTTTTGTCTTATGTTTTTGTGTTTTTATGGAGAATTGTCGTGTGGAGCCTGGGGGACGTAGACTTGTGGGCGGAGCCTCATACAGACTCGTACTGTGGGAGCCTGGGGGACGTAGACTTGTGGGCGGAGCCTCGTACAGACTCGTACTGCTACAGCTCTTCATGTTTGTGATGAGGAACATTAGAACTTAGGAGAAGCTCAGACACAGACTCTGAGCTCAGGTTCAACTGGAAAGATTCACCATCAACCAATCAGCTCTTACCTGAGGGCGCTCATGCAGGGGGCGGAGCTTCAAACATGCAGGGGGCGGAGCTTCAAACATGCAGGGGGCGGAGCTTCACATGTAACACTGACATCACTGGATAAACTGAAAACAGGAGCATGCAGCGTCTACAGCGTCACGGCGACATGCAAAAGTCCAGAGTGAAGCTTTAATGCACAAACACACACAGACACAGACACACACAGACACACACAAACACAGACACACACACAGTAGCAGTAGTAGTAGTAGTAGTATTTGCAGTAGTAGTAGTATTTGCAGTAGTAGTATTTGCAGTAGTAGTACTCACTCTCGTCGGGGTTGGGCGCAGCGAGGATGGCGCTGTGCTGCTTCTTCACCTGCTCCACGTCCTCAGACAGTTTTTCTATACAGCCTCTGATCTCCTCCACCTGAAATACACAAAGTACTGCAGTACTGTAGTACTAGAACTACTGTAGTACAAGTACTGTTCAGTCTGAGCTATTCCTTGTGTCACAGGAATGTTTGTGCAGCGACCCCTGACCCCTGAGGGACTCTGCTGTATCATGCGGGGGTCATGTACTTGTAGGTCAAAGGTCGTGGGTCGTGTGTGAGGAGGTGAGTCTTTTGCACTGTTTATGTAAATGGAGATATGGAAGTGTTCATGGACATGTTTGGGCTCCACGGACTCTGGCTCCAGTTCAGTTTGTGTGTATAAAGCGTGGCCCCTCTCTCTGTACCTGCTGCTGTCAGGCTCCTCACTCTGACCTTTGACCTTTGACCCTCTACATGACCCTGGGGTTTGGAGTTTAACATTTTGTCCTTTAATAAATTCATATTTCTAATATGGACCTGACTCCACATTCTCCCCGTGACCACTGGCCTCAGTGAGCTTCATTTGACTGGAGCCGAATGCTCAGAACACGTCTTTAGATGTTTAGATGTTTCCTCACTCTGGTGTTTGTCTCCAACAGAATCCTGCATCCTCTGAGCTTTAATCCATGTTCTGATGTTCCTCCTCAAAAACAGAGCTGGAGTTGTGTTTGTTTCATTCACATGTTTGAGGAACTCTTTATTATTAGTCTGTCTACATCTCCAAAGCTCCAAACGCTCTGTTCCACCTTGTGATGTCATCAAGTGGCAGTTTTTAAGTGAACAGCTCCTTTTACCTTTAGTTCAGGCGAGATCGGCAATTCCAGGACTGAAATGATCCAAATGATTCTAGTGAAGGTGTGTGGAGTTTAAAAACACAGTGGAGCACTTCCTGTATCACCACATGATGACATCACAAGGTGGAACAGAGTGTTTTCAGTTTGAGAGAAGAACTCGTGTTAAATCTTCAGGTTTGTGTGTTAAACATGTGAATGAAACAAACACAACTCCAGGTGTTTGTGACGAGGAAACGACATTAGGACAGAGCAGAGGATCATGGGACATTTGGCATCAAGGTCAGGATCAGACCTTTTGGTCTTGGTTCTTGGTTCTTGGGTCTTGGTTCTTGGGTCTTGGGTCTTGGGTCTTGGGTCTTGGGTCTTGGGTCTTGGGTCTTAGGTCTTAGGTCTTGGTTCTTGGGTCTTAGGTCTTAGGTCTTAGGTCTTGGTTCTT
The DNA here is from genome assembly GCA_029959045.1 of Taenioides sp. WSHXM2023. Classification (NCBI taxonomy): domain Eukaryota; kingdom Metazoa; phylum Chordata; class Actinopteri; order Gobiiformes; family Gobiidae; genus Taenioides; species Taenioides sp. WSHXM2023. Next base: position 30,022,618 of record CM057101.1, on the reverse strand, counting down.
GGGTCTTGGGTCTTGGGTCTTGGGTCTTAGGTCTTGGTTCTTGGTTCTTGGTTCTTGGGTCTTGGGTCTTAGGTCTTAGGTCTTGGGTCTTGGGTCTTGGGTCTTAGGTCTTAGGTCTTGGGTCTTGGGTCTTAGGTCTTGGTTCTTGGGTCTTAGGTCTTAGGTCTTGGGTCTTGGGTCTTGGGTCTTGGGTCTTGGGTCTTAGGTCTTGGTTCTTGGTTCTTGGTTCTTGGGTCTTGTTCTTGGGTCTTAGGTCTTGGTTCTTGGGTCTTGGTTCTTAGGTCTTGGGTCTTGGGTCTTGGTTCTTGGGTCTTGGGTCTTGGGTCTTGGGTCTTGGTTCTTAGGTCTTGGGTCTTGGGTCTTGGTTCTTGGGTCTTGGGTCTTGGGTCTTGGGTCTTGGTTCTTGGGTCTTAGGTCTTAGGTCTTAGGTCCTAGGTCCTAGGTCTTAGGTCTTGGGTCTTAGGTCTTAGGTCTTAGGTCTTGCTTCTTGGTTCTTGGTTCTTGGGTCTTGTTCTTGGTTCTTAGGTCTTGGTTCTTGGGTCTTGGTTCTTAGGTCTTGGGTCTTGGGTCTTGGGTCTTGGTTCTTGGGTCTTGGGTCTTGGGTCTTGGGTCTTAGGTCCTAGGTCTTAGGTCTTAGGTCTTGGGTCTTGGGTCTTGGGTCTTAGGTCTTAGGTCTTGGTTCTCGGTTCTCGGTTCATGGGTCTTGGGTCTTAGGTCTTGCTTCTTGGTTCTTGGTTCTTGGGTCTTGTTCTTGGGTCTTAGGTCTTGGTTCTTGGGTCTTGGTTCTTGGGTCTTAGGTCTTGGTTCTTGGTTCTTGGGTCTTAGGTCTTGGTTCTTGGGTCTTGGGTCTTAGGTCTTAGGTCTTGGTTCTTGGTTCTTGGGTCTTGGTTCTTGGTTCATGGGTCTTGGATCTTAGGTCTTAGGTCTTAGGTCTTGCTTCTTGGTTCTTGGGTCTTGGTTCTTGATTCTTGGGTCTTGGGTCTTGGGTCTTAGGTCTTAGGTCTTGGGTCTTGGTTCTTGGGTCTTGGTTCTTAGGTCTTGGGTCTTAGGTCTTGGTTCTTGGGTCTTGGTTCTTGGGTCTTAGGTCTTGGTTCTTGGGTCTTAGGTCTTTGTTCTTGGTTCTTGGGTCTTAGGTCTTGGTTCTTGGGTCTTAGGTCTTGGTTCTTGGGTCTTAGGTCTTGGTTCTTGGGTCTTGGTTCTTGGGCAGAACTTGGATGGGAGACCTCTGGGACCAGGGGCCACAGTGGGATTGTGTCCTTGGGCAAGACACTTCCCCACACTGCCTGTATGAGTGTGAGTGTTGGTGGTGGGAGGGGCTGATGGAGCAGATTGGCAGCCTCTCTTCTGTCAGTCTGCCCCGGGCAGCTGTGGCTGGAGTCTTACCCAGACTAATGCAGTATTATTAAAGTCAGGGGTCAGGATTTTGGGACAGGTTTTCTGACCTCATGTTGGTCCTCTTGGGGTCATATAAGGGTCATGGGTCATGTGACTGACCTGCTCGAAGAACTCGTCCATGAAGTGGTCCCTGTCCACCTGTACCACCTCCTCATCATCATCGCTGTCCTTCGCCTGAAACAGAGACAGGGTCAGAGGTTAGAGGGGTCAAACAGGGGTCAGAGGGGGGTCAGAGGGGTCAAACATCATGATTAAGAAAATCAAACTGGAGAAGGAAGTGGGCGTGTCACAGTGGGCAGAAAACGTGGGGAGATCAAAATGGAGTCTTGAAAATAAGATTAAAGATTCTCAAACATGAATCAGTCCAAATCCAACTTCAGAGGGTCAGAGAAGAAACGACTAGAACCTGGAGAAACATCTGAGGAGAAACGACTAGAACCTGGAGAAACATCTGAGGAGAAACGACTAGAACCTGGAGAAACATCTGAGGAGAAACGACTAGAACCTGGAGAAACATCTGAGGAGAAACGACTAGAACCTGGAGAAACATCTGAGGAGAAACGACTAGAACCTGGAGAAACATCTGAGGAGAAACGACTAGAACCTGGAGAAACATCTGAGAAGAAATGACTAGAACCTGGAGAAACATCTGAGAAAAAATGACTAGAACCTGGAGAAACATCTGAGGAGAAACGACTAGAACCTGGAGAAACATCTGAGGAGAAATGACTAGAACCTGGAGAAACATCTGAGGAGAAACGACTAGAACCTGGAGAAACATCTTTCTGTTCATCTTCTTTGACCTGAGCTAAACTCTGTGGCTTCTTCTTCAGACGGCTGAACTTTGGGACTTTTATCAATAATGAAAATCAGAATAAACAGATCCCCGGGTGGTCACGATTCGGCGGGAAAAACCAGCTGAAGTTCCTCTGGGGTCAGTTTGACCCCACCTTCAAAACCACACCCACACTCGCTTTAGGCTCCTCCCACCTTCAAAACCACACCCACACTCGCTTTAGGCTCCTCCCACCTTCACACACACTGACGTCTCTGTTCTGAGGCCTTAGACCGGAACAATCTGTGACTTTACAAGAGAAACAAAAGTTTAGTTTAGTCCTGGTTCAGTTCTGGTTTAGTCCTGGTTCAGTTCTGGTTTAGTCTTGGTCCAGTTCTGGTGTAGTCCTGGTTCAGTCCTGGTTCAGACTTGGTCTAGTCTTGTTTTTGAGTCTTATTAATGTGACTAATGTGTGTTACATAAGTGTGAGTGAAGAGGAGGATCTTTTCACAATAAAACCACATCAGGCTTTTATTCTGAAATCTGACCAGAGACCAGACCAGAGACCAGAGACCAGAGACCAGACCAGAGACCAGACCAGAGACCAGACCAGAGACCAGAGACCAGAGACCAGAGACCAGAGACCAGACCAGAGACCAGAGACCAGACCAGAGACCAGACCAGAGACCAGACCAGAGACCAGACCAGAGACCAGAGACCAGACCAGAGACCAGAGACCAGACCAGAGACCAGAGACCAGAGACCAGAGACCAGACCAGAGACCAGAGACCAGACCAGAGACCAGAGACCAGACCAGAGACCAGAGACCAGACCAGAGACCAGAGACCAGAGACCAGAGACCAGAGACCAGACCAGAGACCAGAGACCAGACCAGAGACCAGACCAGAGACCAGAGACCAGAGACCAGACCAGAGACCAGACCAGAGACCAGACCAGAGACCAGAGACCAGAGACCAGAGACCAGAGACCAGAGACCAGACCAGAGACCAGAGACCAGAGACCAGACCAGAGACCAGAGACCAGAGACCAGACCAGAGACCAGACCAGAGACCAGACCAGAGATCAGAGACCAGACCAGAGACCAGAGACCAGAGACCAGACCAGAGACCAGAGACCAGACCAGAGACCAGACCAGAGACCAGAGACCAGAGACCAGACCAGAGACCAGACCAGAGACCAGAGCCCAGAGACCAGACCAGAGACCAGACCAGAGACCAGAGACCAGACCAGAGACCAGAGACCAGACCAGAGACCAGAGACCAGAGACCAGACCAGAGACCAGAGACCAGAGACCAGAGACCAGACCAGAGACCAGAGACCAGAGACCAGAGACCAGAGACCAGACCAGAGACCAGAGACCAGACCAGAGACCAGAGACCAGAGACCAGAGACCAGACCAGAGACCAGAGACCAGAGACCAGACCAGAGACCAGACCAGAGACCGGACCAGAGACCGGACAAGAGACCAGACCAGAGACCAGAGCCCAGAGACCAGAGACCAGAGACCAGAGACCAGACCAGAGACCAGAGACAAGAGACCAGAGACCAGAGACCAGACCAGAGACCAGACCAGAGACCGGACCAGAGACCAGACCAGAGACCAGAGACCAGAGACCAGAGACCAGAGACTAGACCAGAGACCAGAGACCAGACCAGAGACCAGAGACTAGACCAGAGACCAGAGACCAGACCAGAGACCAGACCAGAGACCGGACCAGAGACCAGAGACCAGAGACCAGAGACCAGACCAGAGACCAGACCAGAGACCAGACCAGAGACCGGACCAGAGACCGGACAAGAGACCAGAGACCAGAGACCAGACCAGAGACCAGACCAGAGACCAGACCAGAGACCGGACCAGAGACCGGACAAGAGACCAGAGACCAGACCAGAGACCAGACCAGAGACCAGACCAGAGACCAGACCAGAGACCAGAGACCAGAGACCAGAGACCAGAGACCAGAGACCAGACCAGAGACCAGAGACCAGAGACCAGACCAGAGACCAGACCAGAGACCAGACCAGAGACCAGAGACCAGACCAGAGACCAGACCAGAGACCAGAGACCAGACCAGAGACCAGACCAGAGACCAGAGACCAGAGACCAGACCAGAGACCAGACCAGAGACCAGAGACCAGAGACCAGAGACCAGACCAGAGACCAGACCAGAGACCAGAGACCAGACCAGAGACCAGACCAGAGACCAGACCAGAGACCAGAGACCAGAGACCAGAGACCAGACCAGAGACCGGACCAGAGACCGGACCAGAGACCGGACCAGAGATCGGACCAGAGACCAGACCAGAGACCGGACCAGAGACCGGACCAGAGACCGGACCAGAGACCAGAGACCAGAGACCAGAGACCAGAGACCAGACCAGAGACCAGACCAGAGACCAGACCAGAGACCAGACCAGAGACCAGACCAGAGACCAGAGACCAGACCAGAGACCAGAGACCAGAGACCAGAGACCAGACCAGAGACCAGACCAGAGACCAGAGACCAGAGACCAGAGACCAGAGACCAGACCAGAGACCAGAGACCAGAGACCAGAGACCAGAGACCAGACCAGAGACCAGACCAAAGACCAGACCAGAGACCAGAGACCAGACCAGAGACCAGACCAGAGACCAGAGACCAGAGACCAGAGACCAGACCAGAGACCGGACAAGAGACCAGAGACCAGAGACCAGACCAGAGACCAGACCAGAGACCGGACCAGAGACCGGACCAGAGACCGGACCAGAGATCGGACCAGAGACCAGACCAGAGACCGGACCAGAGACCGGACCAGAGACCAGAGACCAGAGACCAGAGACCAGACCAGAGACCAGACCAGAGACCAGACCAGAGACCGGACCAGAGACCGGACCAGAGACCGGACAAGAGACCAGAGACCAGAGACCAGAGACCGGACCAGAGACCGGACCAGAGACCGGACCAGAGACCGGACCAGAGACCAGAGACCAGACCAGAGACCAGACCAGAGACCAGACCAGAGACCAGACCAGAGACCAGAGACCAGAGACCAGAGACCGGACCAGAGACCAGAGACCAGAGACCAGAGACCAGACCAGAGACCAGAGACCAGAGACCGGACCAGAGACCAGAGACCAGACCAGAGACCAGACCAGAGACCAGAGACCAGAGACCAGAGACCAGACCAGAGACCGGACAAGAGACCAGAGACCAGACCAGAGACCAGAGACCAGAGACCAGAGACCAGACCAGAGACCAGACCAGAGACCAGAGACCAGAGACCAGAGACCGGACCAGAGACCAGAGACCAGAGACCAGAGACCAGACCAGAGACCAGAGACCGGACCAGAGACCAGACCAGAGACCAGAGACCAGAGACCAGACCAGAGACCAGAGACCAGACCAGAGACCAGACCAGAGACCAGAGACCAGAGACCAGACCAGAGACCAGAGACCAGAGACCAGAGACTAGACCAGAGACCAGAGACCAGACCAGAGACCAGAGACTAGACCAGAGACCAGACCAGAGACCAGAGACCAGACCAGAGACCAGAGACCAGACCAGAGACCAGACCAGAGACCAGAGACCAGAGACCAGAGACCAGACCAGAGACCGGACAAGAGACCAGAGACCAGAGACCAGACCAGAGACCAGACCAGAGACCGGACCAGAGACCGGACCAGAGACCGGACCAGAGATCGGACCAGAGACCAGACCAGAGACCGGACCAGAGACCGGACCAGAGACCAGAGACCAGAGACCAGAGACCAGACCAGAGACCAGACCAGAGACCAGACCAGAGACCAGACCAGAGACCGGACCAGAGACCGGACAAGAGACCAGAGACCAGAGACCAGAGACCAGACCAGAGACCAGACCAGAGACCGGACCAGAGACCGGACCAGAGACCGGACCAGAGACCAGAGACCAGAGACCAGACCAGAGACCAGACCAGAGACCAGACCAGAGACCGGACAAGAGACCAGAGACCAGAGACCAGACCAGAGACCAGACCAGAGACCAGACCAGAGACCAGACCAGAGACCGGACCAGAGACCAGAGACCAGACCAGAGACCAGAGACCAGAGACCAGAGACCAGAGACCAGAGACCGGACCAGAGACCAGAGACCAGAGACCAGAGACCAGACCAGAGACCAGAGACCGGACCAGAGACCAGACCAGAGACCAGAGACCAGAGACCAGACCAGAGACCAGAGACCAGACCAGAGACCAGACCAGAGACCAGAGACCAGACTAGAGACCAGAGACCAGAGACCAGAGACCAGAGACTAGACCAGAGACCAGAGACCAGACCAGAGACCAGAGACTAGACCAGAGACCAGACCAGAGACCAGACCAAAGTGAAATATGAGACACAGAAGAACAAACACTGCACGCTCTACACACAATACACCCTAATCCAGATGCCCTCCCATCCTACTGTATCGCTGCGTGTCAGATGCCCTCCCAGATGTTGTGGTGTGTCAGATGCCCTCCCAGATGTCACTGAACAAAAACAAAAAACATTTGTGGATTTAACTTTTGCAAATTTCTCAAAGAATCTCAAATTCCACCACATTCCTCAGTCTGAGCGCACGCAAATGTACAACATGCACACAGCAGGAGCGTGCACGTGAGTGTGTGAGCATGCACGTGAGCGTGTGAGTGTGCACGTGAGCGTGTGAGTGTGCACGTGAGCGTGTGAGCGTGCACGTGAGGCAGAGTCAAGGACAAAGCTCGGGACAGAAGACGTATTTACAACATGAGACCCGTCCATTTCAGCACCATGGACAGCTACATTTACTATGGACCAGCAACGCACTCGGGATCTAACCCACAACCTCCAGGTGAATCTAACCCACAACCTCCAGGTGAATCTAACCCACAACCTCCAGGTGAATCTAACCCACAACCTCCAGGTGAGAGGGACGAGAGGACGTGGGGGGGGGCATCTGTTTGGATCAATGAATCTGGAAAAGACCCACCTGGGACTAAACCAGGACCGAACCAGGACCGAACCAGGACCAAACCAGGACTGAACCAGGACTAAACCAGAGGAAGAAGAGGAAGGGGGGAGGAGGAAGAGGAGGAGGAGGAGGGTCAGTAAATGTTGTATAAATCTGGGGAAGTACCAAAAACTCATATGAATTCAAAATTCTACAAACTCCTCCATGAGGAACAGGTGTCTGACCTGCTGTAGTCCTGGTTCAGTCCTGTTTCAGTCCTGGTTCAGTCCTGGTTCAGTCCTGTTTCAGTCCTGGTTCAGTCCTGGTTCAGTCCTGGTTCAGTCCTGGTTCAGTCCTGGTTCAGTCCTGGTTCAGTCCTGGTTCAGTTCTGGTTCAGTCCTGGTTCAGTCCTGGTTCAGTCTCAGTCAGTGTCAGTGACAGGAGCTTCACCGGGGGCGGTGACAGGGGGCGGGCACAAGGGGTGATGATAATGTCAGGGGAGTTGTGTAACTGCAGTTACTCGAGTACTCAATGAGTATCACATTTACTACAGAGTAACATGACGGGGCATCTGACACAGACCGCTCCTGGGTCATGAGGAAAACCAAGACACCGCCCCCCCCCCCCGTGACCCGCCCAACCTGTGCCCGCCCCCTCCTGTGACCCGCCCCCTGTGACCCGCCCCCTGTGACCCCCCCCCTCCTGTGACCCGCCCCCTGTGACCCGCCCCCTGTGACCCGCCCCCTGTGACCCCCCCCTCCTGTGACCCGCCCCCTGTGACCCCCCCCCTCCTGTGACCCGCCCCCGTGACCCGCCCCCTGTGACCCCCCCCTCCTGTGACCCGCCCCCTGTGACTCTGAACAGGACTACAGGGACCATGATGCTTTGCTCTGCTCAGATCCTGGTCTCACGATAATCTGGATAAACGAGAATTCTGAAAACATCAAACAGGATGTTCCAAAAAACGATTCTAAAAGTAAAAAACAGTGAAATAAAAAACACTTGAGTCTCGTTTGAGGTTCAGAGTCGAACCTTCAGCCCAAACTACCGTCCATCTGAACCACGCGGAGCTCCTGAGGGTCACACGCCGGCTCTGGTCCTGCTCTGGTCCTGCTCTGGTCCTGGTCCTGCTCTGGCCCTGGTCCGGGTCTGGGCAGGACTCAGATGGGAGACGTCTGGGACCAGGGGCCACAGTGTTGGTGGGAGGGGGTCTGCCCCAGGGCGGCTGTGGCCACAGGAGTCGCAGCTCCTCCGAGTGTGGAGAGAATAACTCTGTGCAGTACTGAAGTACACGCATTAAAGTACTGAAGTACACGCTTTAAAGTACTGAAGTACACGCTTTAAAGTACAAGTACTAGCTCTGAATACTTTCTATTACTGCATACTCTGGATGAGTATGAGCTTAACTCCAGAGGCCGGTCTGGACCAGGGGCTGGTTCAGTCCTGGTTCAGTCCTGGTTCAGTCCTGGTTTAGTCCTGGTTTAGTCCTGGTTTAGTCCTGGTTCAGTCTTGGTTTAGACCTGATTTAGTCCTGGTTTAGTCCTGGTTTAGTCCTGGTATAGTCCTGGTTTAGTCCTGGTTCAGACCTGGTTCAGTCCTGGTTTAGTCCTGGTTCAGTCCTGGTATAGTCCTGGTTTAGTCCTGGTTTAGACCTGGTTTAGACCTGGTCTAGTCCCTGTTTAGTCCTGTAAATCAGAGCCCCTTGTGCACGCGCGGACCACGCAGAGTGTCACGCCGGTGCGCGGTCACGTGACGCGGTGCCGTGATTCGGTCTGAACCCGGCTGAACCCGCGAGGAGGCGGCGCGTGGCGCTGGTGCAGAGCCGCGTCAGCGGTGACCGCAGCGGCACGGCGCGGTGCGGCGCGGTGCGGACAGTGGGTGAGGCTTCCCCCTCCCCCCAAACACCGCGGAAGCGGCACCGCGTCCACCGCGTCTCCACCTGCGGCAGGAG
>CM057101.1:29996430-30013447 GCA_029959045.1 Taenioides sp. WSHXM2023 | reverse complement strand
TGATTCTAGTGAAGGTGTGTGTGAGTTAAAAACACAGTGGAGCACTTCCTGTATCACCACATGATGACCATCACAAGGTGGACCAGAGTGTTATTCAGTTAGAGAGAAGAACTCGTGTTAAATCTGCAGGTTTGTGTGTTAAACATGTGAATGAAACAAAACACAACTCCAGGAGTTTGTGACGAGGAAACGACGTTAGAGCAGAGGATCATGGGTCTTTACACACTACATTTCCCAGGATCCTCCTCTGTGTGCTGACGTCATATCCGTGGCCGGTCCGTGTTTCCTGCTCTCGCTCCTCTTGTGTTCATTTCGTGTTTAGTCCCGGTGTTTAGTCCCGGTGTCGGTCTGTGTTCTTCGGGCCGCGTGCGTGTTACCGGTGGAATGGGTCCCGTGGAGGTGAGCGCGTGCACGAACAGCACGAGGCGCGTGAGTGTCCGGACCTGAAAATATTCCGTAATGAAAGAACGAAACTTTCTGTAATAAAACCTTTGTGTGCAAAGAGCCGCGAGCTCCTCCGCTCCTCTTCTGCTCCTCTTCTGCTCCTCTGCTCCTCTTCTGCTCCTCTCCTCTGCTCCTCTGCTCCGCTGCTCCGCTCCTTCTTCTGCTCCTCTGCTCCGCTCCTCTTCTGCTCCTCTCCTCTTCTGCTCCTCTTCTGCTCCTCTGCTCCTCCTCTGCTCCTCTGCTCCGCTGCTCCGCTCTTCTTCTGCTCCTCTGCTCCGCTTCCTCTTCTGCTCCTCTCCTGCTCCCTCTTCTGCTCCTCTCCTCCGCTCCTCTTCTGCTCCTCTCCTCTGCTCCTCCTCTGCTCCTCTTCTGCTCCTCTCCTCTGCTCCTCTCTTTCTGCTCCTCCTCTGCTCCTCTTCTGCTCCTCTGCTCCTCCTCTGCTCCTCTTCTGCTCCTCTCCTCTTCTGCTCCTCTCCTCCGCTCCTCTGCTCCTCTTCTGCTCCTCTTCTCTGCTCCTCTTCTGCTCCTCTGCTCCTCTTCTGCTCCTCTTCTGCTCCTCCTCTGCTTCCTCTTATGCTCCTCTGCTCCTCTTCTGCTCCTCTCCTCCGCTCCTCTCTGCTCCTCTCCTCTGCTCCGCTCCTCTTCTCCTCCTCTGCTCCTCCTCCGCTCCTCTTCTGCTCCTCTGCTCCTCTTCTGCTCCTCCTCTGCTCCTCTTCTGCTCCTCTCCTCCGCTCCTCTGCTCCTCTGCTCCTCCTCTGCTCCTCTCCTCTGCTCCTCCTCTGCTCCATCCTCCGCTCCTCTTCTGCTCCGCTCCTCTGCTCCTCTCCTCCGCTCCTCTGCTCCTCCTCCGCTCCTCTTCTGCTCCTCCTCCGCTCCTCTTCTGCTCCTCTGCTCCTCCTCTGCTGCTCCTCCTCTGCTTGTCTGCTCCTCTTATGCTCCTCTGCTCCTCTCTGCTCCTCTCCTCCGCTCCTCCTCTGCTCCTCTTCTGCTCCCTCTGCTCCTCCTCTGCTCCTCTTCTGTTCCTCTCCTCCGCTCCTCTCCTCTGCTCCTCCTCCCGCTCCTCTTCTGCTCCTCTGCTCCTCTGCTCCTCCTCTGCTCCTCTTCTGGTCCGCTCCTCTGCTCCTCTCCTCCTCCGCTCCTCTGCTCCTCCTCCGCTCCTCTTCTGCTCCTCTGCTCCTCCGCTCCTCTTCTGCTCCTCTGCTCCTCCTCCGCTCCTCTTCTGCTCCTCTGCTCCTCTCCTCTGCTCCTCTCCTCTGCTCCTCTCTGCTCCTCTGCTCCTCCTCGCTCCTCTTCTGCTCCTCTGCTCCTCTCCTCCGCTCCTCTTCTGCTCCTCCTCTGCTACTCTTCTGCTCCTCTGCTCCTCCTCCGCTCCTCTTCTGCTCCTCTGCTCCTCTCCTCTGCTACTCTTCTGCTCCTCTGCTCCTCCTCCGCTCCTCTTCTGCTCCTCTCCTCCGCTCCTCTTCTGCTCCTCCCTCTGCTACTCTTCTGCTCCTCTGCTCCTCCTCCGCTCCTCTTCCGCTCCTCTTCTGCTCCTCTGTCCGGTTACGTGTGTGTGTTACATGTGTGTGTTTGCAGATGCTGCACATGTCAGTTTTCTCTCAGAGTTTTTCTCCGTGTGGTCGTTTTCTTGCCGCAGGAAATGGTTACGGAGAGATCGCCCTCTTCAGGTCAGACTCACACACAACTCTGACCCCTGACCCCGGCCCTGACCCCAGCCTTGACCCCGGCCTTGACCCCAGCCCCTGACCCCTGACCCGGTCTTTGTGTTTCAGTCTCTCTGCAGCTCTGAGTCCAGACTCCACCCCCCTCAGCCACAAACCTGTGCTCACCTTCACCGGTAAGTCCTGGTTCAGTCCTGGTCCAGTTCTGGTTCAGTCCTGGTCTAGTCCTGGTTCTGGTTCTTTTCAGCTCACGAGGGTCCGGTCTTGGCTCTGGTCTCATTGGATCTTCTGCTTTTCTCTGTGGAAACGGAGAAATCAGCGCCTGGAGCTGGAGCCACCTGCTCAAGAAGGTCTGAGAGTACTACAGAGTACTACAGAGTACTACAGAGTATTACAGAGTATTACAGAGTACTACAGAGTACTATAGAGTATTACAGAGTATTACAGAGTATTACAGAGTACTATAGAGTATTACAGAGTACTATAGAGTATTACAGAGTACTATAGAGTAATTACAGAGTACTATAGAGTACTACAGAGTTCCTACAGAGTACTACAGAGTATTACAGAGTACTATAGAGTATTACAGAGTACTATAGAGTATTACAGAGTACTATAGAGTATTACAGAGTACTACAGAGTATTACAGAGTACTATAGAGTACTACAGAGTATTACAGAGTACTATAGAGTACTACAGAGTATTACAGAGTACTATAGAGTACTACAGAGTACTACAGAGTATTACAGAGTACTATAGAGTACTACAGAGTATTACAGAGTACTACAGAGTAGAGTACTACAGAGTACTACAGAGTATTACAGAGTATTACAGAGTACTATAAAGTATTAGAGTACTACAGAGTATTACAGAGTATTAGAGTACTACAGAGTACTACAGAGTAGAGTACTACAGAGTATTAGAGTACTACAGAGTATTAGAGTACTACAGAGTATTAGAGTACTACAGAGTATTAGAGTACTACAGACTACTACAGAGTAGAGTACTACAGAGTATTACAGAGTACTACAGAGTAGAGTACTACAGAGTACTACAGAGTATTAGAGTACTACAGAGTACTACAGAGTATTACAGAGTAGAGTACTACAGAGTATTACAGAGTAGAGTACTACAGAGTATTACAGACTACTACAGAGTACAGATTGTGTTCAACTAAAAGTCAGATTAAAGTCTAACAGAGTTTAAGACAGAGCAGTGCATACAGTTAGCATCACACCCTCAGAGAATGTGGATGACATCACCCACAAAGTATCAATACCTCAGTCCTAGTGTAAAGTATTTCAGTATTGCAGTACTACAGTATAAGTACTTTTACTGCGTGTCTTTCAGAACGTGAAGCCGCTGTGGACCAAACGCCCAGACTACAAGTGAGTACTGAGACCGGGACCTGAGACTGGACCTGAGACCGGACCTGAGACTGGACCTGAGACTGGACCTGAGACTGGACCTGAGACCGGACCTGAGACCGGACCTGAGACCGGACCTGAGACCGGACCTGAGACCGGTCTAAACCTGAGTCGGTCTCTGTGTTTCAGGCTTAGTCTGGAAATCCAGAAATCAACGCCATGATCCTCCTGTCCAAAGTAAGTCCTGTTGTAGTCCTGTTGTAGTCCTGTTGTAGTCCTGTTGTAGTCCTGTTGTAGTCTTGGTCTAGTCCTGGTCTAGTCCTGGTCTAGTCCGGGTCTAGTCCTGGTCTCGTCCGGGTCTAGTCCTGTTTTTTTGTGGTGTTCTTTAGGAGAACTCTCTGGTGATTGGAGGAGGAGACAACAACCTGCACGTCCTGGATCTGGAGACCGGAGTGTTTAAGGTAAAGTTCGGTCCTGGTCGGGTCCTGGTCGGGTCCTGGTCGAGTCCTGGTCGGGTCCTGGTTCGGTACTGGTCTAAATCCCTGTCTGTGTTGCAGAGTGTTCTGGGAGGGCATCAGGACTACATCCACTGTGTGTGTGAGCGAGAGCGCGAGGGTCAGATCCTGTCGGGGTCTGAGGACGGCGCCGTGAGGATCTGGGGTCAGTCTCTCTGTGGTCTGGTTATGATCCTGGTCTGGTCTCTGGTCTGGTTATGATCCTGGTCTGGTCTCTGGTCTGGTTATGATCCTGGTCTGGTCTCTGGTCTCACTTGCGCCCCCCTGCTGTTGTTTCAGACCTCAGATCGTCTCAATCGGTTCACGTCATCGAGGTTCATAAATACGAGGTGAGTGTGTGTGTGTGTGTGTGTGTGTGTGTGTGTGTGTGTGTGTGTGTGTGTGTGTGTGTGTGTGTGTGTGTGTGTCTGGAACACTCTGCCCTCTAGTGGACTGTTTTAAGTCTCATCTTCAGACCCACTTTTACTCTCTGGATTTTAACACCGCAGGAGTTGATCTGCTCCTCTGTGTCTTTTATTTATTTTTATTTAGTTATTGTTTTTTTATTGTTTTTATTTATTTATTGCTGTTCTGTGGTTTTGCTCTTCTTTTATTTTACTGTTTTTATTGTTTTAAGACCAGTCTGATTAAACCTGAGCGTTTATTTTATCGTTTTATTGTTGTTGTTACAGCACTTTGGAAACTTTATGAAATGTGCGATAGAATCAAGTGAACTGGATGTTTTTATCGGGTTTTTATAGCGTCTTCATTGTGTTTTTATGGTGTTTTTAATGGTGTTTTCACAGTGTTTTTATGGTGTAAATGTGTCTCATGTTTCAGGCGTGTTCCCGGCCACAGTTTGGGAAGTGGATCAGCTGTTTGGCCACAGACAATGACTGGATGGTGAGACTCCTCCCTCTGTACTTTTACTGCAGTACTGTGTGTATTTGTGTACTTGTACTGCAGTACTGTATGTATTTGTGTACTTGTACTGCAGTACTGTATGTATTTGTGTACTTGTTCAGTTGTGTGGTGGGGGGCCCCTCGCTCGCCCTGTGGCACCTGCGCTCTCTGTCTCCGACCTCGGTGTTTCCTCTGAGCGGCTGCACACGGCACGCTGCCTTCTACAATGACCTGGTGAGTCTCCCCCTCCCCAGACGCCTCCCCCTGTCGCCCTCCCCCAGTCGCCTCCCCCAGACGCCTCCCCCTGTCGCCCTCCCCCTTTTCCTCTTACCGTCTCCTCCTCCTCAGATCCTGGCGGTGGGGGAGGGGCCTCTGGTGTCCCATTGCATGCTGGGAGGAGACGTGAAGGCGCAGATCCCAAGTTCTTCCCCGAATCTCAACTGTCTCCAAGTGAACTCCAAGAGCAGCGAGCACCGGGTACAACGCACACAGACACACACAGACACACACAGACACACACAGACACACACACACTGTCATCAGTCAAACTCCTTTAACTCCTTGTTGGTTCTGAGTGTTGTGTTGTTGCTGTTTGCAGGTGCTGACCGTAGGGGGCAGTAGTGATCACATCGACGTCTTCACAAACCTGTCCTACAGAGCCTTTTCTCTGTCCTTCTGATTTTAACTTTTGCTTTTTCTAATAAAAGGGTTTTGTAATAAAATGTCTGAGTATTTAGAGCAAATCTGAAAAGTAAAACGTTTCCAAACAAAAATACAAACACGACAATTTCATAGAAAATATTTTTATTGACTTCAGACAAAGTGGGACTTTAAAATATTTACAGGAAGTGTTTCTCGGTCAAAGGTCGAGTTTCAGGCGATTTTTACACAGACTTGAGAGAGACAGGAGCAGCCATTGTCTCTGTCCCGGGGCAGGTGTGGCTCTGTTATGCAGAGGACGGGCCTGTCTCTCAGGTGGAGGACACACATGTCTCAGGTGGAGGACAGACGGGCCTGTCTCTCAGGTGGAGGACACACATGTCTCAGGTGGAGGACAGACGGGCCTGTCTCTCAGGTGGAGGACACATGTCTCTCAGGTGGAGGACACATGTCTCTCAGGTGGAGGACACATGTCTCAGGTGGAGGACAGACAGGCCTGTCTCTCAGGTGGAGGACACATGTCTCAGGTAGAGGACACATGTCTCAGGTGGAGGACAGACGGGCCTGTCTCTCAGGTGGAGGACACATGTCTCAGGTGGAGGACACATGTCTCAGGTGGAGGACACATGTCTCAGGTGGAGGACACATGTCTCAGGTGGAGAACAGACGGGCCTGTCTCTCAGGTGGAGGACACATGTCTCAGGTGGAGGACAGACGGGCCTGTCTCTCAGGTGGAGGACACATGTCTCAGGTGGAGGACAGACGGGCCTGTCTCTCAGGTGGAGGACACATGTCTCAGGTGGAGGACAGACGGGCCTGTCTCTCAGGTGGAGGACACATGTCTCAGGTGGAGGACAGACGGGCCTGTCTCTCAGGTGGAGGACACATGTCTCAGGTGGAGGACAGACGGGCCTGTCTCTCAGGTGGAGGACACATGTCTCAGGTGGAGGACAGACGGGCCTGTCTCTCAGGTGGAGGACACATGTCTCAGGTGGAGGACAGACAGGCCTGTCTCACGCTCTGGGCCCAGGTCTGGAGCAGTTCTGTCACCGAGTGTTTGTCTGGGAGCAGCAGGAGTTTAGACGCCATGTTCCCTGTGAACGCTGCGAAGGAACGAGTTCGACTCTGGTGCACGGGGGGGGGGGGGGGGGGGGGGGGGGGGGGGTAGGGGGGGGGGGGGGGGGGGTAAGAGGGGGCAGGGGGGGGTGCACGAGAGGGGGGGTAAAAGGGGGGGTGAGGGGGGAGGGGCGGGGGGGGGGCAGAGGGGGGGGTATCATCAGTAACAGGAAGTAAAAGTGAAATATATAAATATAAAGAAAATCTGCCTCATACTAGCAGTTGTATTTGCAGTATTTGTATTTGTAGTATCAGTATATATATTTGTAGTATGTGTAGTATTTGCAGTATTTGTATTTGTAGTATCAGTATATATATTTGTAGTATGTGTAGTATTTGCAGTATTTGTATTTGTAGTATCAGTATATATATTTGTAGTAT
The DNA here is from genome assembly GCA_029959045.1 of Taenioides sp. WSHXM2023. Taxonomy (NCBI): domain Eukaryota; kingdom Metazoa; phylum Chordata; class Actinopteri; order Gobiiformes; family Gobiidae; genus Taenioides; species Taenioides sp. WSHXM2023. The sequence continues at coordinate 30,006,421 of CM057101.1, read as the reverse complement.
TTGTAGTATTTGCAGTATTTGTATTTGTAGTATCAGTATATATATTTGTAGTATGTGTAGTATTTGCAGTATTTGTATTTGTAGTATCAGTATATATATTTGTAGTATGTGTAGTATTTGCAGTATTTGTATTTGTAGTATCAGTATATATATATTGTAGTATTTGTAGTATTTGCAGTATTTGTAGTATCAGTATATATATTTGTAGTATGTGTAGTATTTGTATTTGTAGTATCAGTATATATATTTGTAGTATGTGTAGTATTTGCAGTATTTGCAGTATTTGTAGTATCAGTATATATATTTGTAGTATGTGTAGTATTTGCAGTATTTGTAGTATTTGCAGTATTTGTAGTATCAGTATATATATTTGTAGTATTTGCAGTATTTGTATTTGTAGTATCAGTATATATATTTGTAGTATGTGTAGTATTTGCAGTATTTGTATTTGTAGTATCAGTATATATATTTGTAGTATGTGTAGTATTTGCAGTATTTGTACTTGTAGTATGTGTATCTGTAGTATGTGCAGTATTTCTTTTATGTAGTATTTGTATCTGTAGTACGTGTAGTACTTGTAGTACTTGTACAGTCCCTGACAAAAGTCTTGTCGCTTATCCATTTTGTAGAAACAAAAGCTTATAACCTGACTTTAAATTAATCGATTGGTTTTAGAAATGTCTCATATGAAAGCTAAAACCCTCCCAAATTATGCTCAATGTACTAAAATAAATTTGCTTCACTGAAGAAAGATTGATCATTTAATGAACACAGAAAGGTCAGATTTTGGCAAGACAAAAGTCTTGTCGCCTACAGAAAATTGAACAAATAATTTACTTCAAATACAAAAATATGTTGCATAACGTCAGTGAATTAAGTAGTGGTGCTGTGAGATCCATATTTAATATCTTGTATGACTTCCATGAGCTTGAAGGACTGCATCCATGCGGTTCCACAATGATTCATACAATTTGTTGATGAAGTCATCAGGAATAGCAAAGAAAGCAGTCTTACATGCCTCCCAGAGTTCATCAAGATTCTTTGGTTTTGCCTTCCATGCTTCCTCTTTCATTCTACCCCAGACATGCTCAATGATGTTCATGTCTGGTGACTGGGCTGGCCAGTCCTGGAGCACCTTGATCTTCTTCGCCTTGAGGAACTTTGATGTAGAGATAGAAGTATGCGATGGAGCACCATCCTGCTGCAAAATTTGACCCCTTTAATGGTTGGGAATGTAAGAGGTAGCTAATACTTCTTGATACTTTTAGGCTATTGATATTGCCTTCCACCCTGCAAATGTCTCGCACACCCCCATACTGGATGTAACCCCAGACCATGATTTTTCCGCCACCAAACTTAACTGTTTTCTGGGTGAATCTTGGATCCATGCGGGCTCCAGTAGGTCTCCTGCAATATTTGCAGCGGCTGTGATGTAATTCAACCGAGGATTCATCTGAGAAATCCACCTTGTGCCACTTTTCCAGTGTCCATCCTTTTAGCAGGCTGTGGGCCTTGGCAAATGCCACACGGTTTTTTAATTGCCTTTTGTTTAGTGCTGGTTTCTGTGCACTGATTCGACCATGGAGGCCATTTCGAGACAGAATTCTACAAACTGTTCTGGTTGACACAGGGACTTGAGGTGACCAGGTCTGGTGGAGCTCTGCTGCAGTGGAAAAGGGGCTGGCCTTGGATTTTCGAATCAACAAACTGTCCTCCCGAGCAGTTGTCTTGCGGGGTCTGCCGGACCTGGGCTTGTCAAAAACATCTCCAGTCTTTTCAGATCTTTTTCTTATTCTTTGTACTTGACGCTGAGACACATTGAAGGTGTCAGCCACCTCAGCAGTGGATCTGGTCTTCAGCCTCTTGATAATTAACGCTTTGGTCTCAGGGTGGATCTTAGGCATGTTGTCAGAGGTCAAGTTGCAGTTGATGTGAAGGTCTGGTGTGCTGGGGTTCTTTTTATACACACCCACTAATTGATTGATCAGTAACTGATCACAGGTGAGGCTGTAATCTAGGATTGGCGTGCATCATATGACAAGGCGACAAGACTTTTGTCTTGCCAAAATCTGACCTTTCTGTGTTCATTAAATGATCAATCTTTCTTCAGTGAAGCAAATTTATTTTAGTATATTGAGCATAATTTGGGAGGGTTTTAGCTTTCATATGAGATATTTCTAAAACCAATCGATTAATTTAAGATAAGATAAGATAAGATGTGCCTTTATTAGTCCCACAGTGGGGAAATTCCAGTGTTGCAACGCACAGTTCAAGAACAGCAGGAAAATGGAACATGCAATAAAACAAGATAATAGATAATGGCTAAAAAAATAATAATTTAGAAATAGACTTAAAGATAGACTCTAATTTTGTTCCAGTGGAGCAAAAATATAAAATACAAAATATAAAATATAAAATACCAAAAAAACTATTATGTACAATAAAAGTAACAGTGCAGCATATGAACAGAGTAAGTCTCAGTAAAGTGACTTCAGTATATTATGTTATTTACAGTAATGACTATGTTTATGTACAGACAGGATAAATATCAGTAAATGACATAAGTGAATTGTACCAGAGGTCTTCAGTATTGCACATAGATACAGTTGAATGACACATGTTCAGTGTTAACAGTGTTCATTGTACAGTCTGACAGCAGCAGGAAGGAAAGACTTGCGAAATCTCTCCTTAACACAGCGAGGGTGAATCAGTCTATCACTGAAGCTGCTCTCCAGAGCAGACAGGGCGTCCTGCAGGGGGTGACACTCATGGTCCAGCATAAAAATGACCTTAGCCAGGACCCTCTTGTCCCCCACCTGCTGCACTGAGTCCAGAGGACAGCCCAGGACGGAGCTGGACTTCTTGATGACCTTGTCCAGCTTCTTCCTCTCCCTCTCTGTGATGCTGCTGCTCCAGCAGACCACACCGTACAGGATGGCTGATGCCACTACAGAGTCATAGAAGGTCTTCAGGAGTGGCCCCCTCACTCCAAAAGACCTGAGTCTCCTCAGGAGATAGAGCCGACTCTGGCCCTTCCTGTACAGTGCATCTGTGTTGTGAGTCCAGTCCAGTTTGTTGTTCAGATGAACACCCAGGTACTTGTAAGAGTCCACTCTCTCAATGTCCCTTCCCTGGATGTTCACTGAGGGGACAGTAGAGTGGCGTCTGCGGAAGTCCACCACCATCTCCTTGGTCTTCCCTGCATTGATGATAAGGTGGTTCTGCTGACACCAGTCCACAAAGTCCTGCGCTAGTCCTCTGTACTCCACATCGTCATCATCCTTAATGAAGCCAATGATGGCAGAGTCATCAGAGAACTTCTGCAGGACGCAGCTGTCCGTGTTGTGTCTGAAGTCTGCAGTGTAAAGGGTGAAAAGAAAGGGCGCGAGGACAGTGCCCTGGGGCGCCCCCACACTGCAGGTCAGTAGGTCAGACACGCAGTTCTTGGCTCTCACAAACTGGGGCCGGTTTGTGAGGTAGTCCAGGATCCAGTCTGCCAGGTCACAGTCCACACCGGCGGTCTCCAGTTTGTCCCTCAGGAGCAGTGGCTGGATGGTGTTGAAAGCACTGGAGAAGTCAAAGAAGAGAATCCTCACAGTGCTGCCGGGGTTCTCCAGGTGAGACAGTGAGCGGTGCAGCAGGTAGATGACGGCGTCCTCCACTCCGATGCCAGGCCGGTACGCAAACTGCAGCGGGTCCATCGCTGAGCTCACGGTGGAGCGGAGGTGGCCAAGGACCAGTCTCTCCAGTGTCTTCATCAGGTGCGATGTTAGAGCCACCGGCCTGAAGCTGCTGGGGTCTTTAGCGTGCGGTGTTTTAGGCACTGGTACCACGCAGGAGGTCTTCCAGAGTTGTGGTACCACCCTCAGCTTAAGGCTCATGTTGAAGACATGCTCCATAACTCCGCACAGTTCGTCTGCACAGGACTTAAGGAGCCTGGAGCTGATGCCGTCTGGTCCTGCTGCCTTCCTGGGTCTGATCTTCTTGAGCTCCAGTCTCACCTGGGCTGTAGAAAATGACAGTGGCAGGCTGGGGGGATGGGTGAGTCCATGTGTAGTGGTGGGCTGAAGAGCAGAGGCAGAGGTGTGAAGAGGTGCAGGAGTTTCCCATTGTCCAGCTGGGGAGGTGAGAGCTGGCAGCTGGGTGGGGGGAGTGGTGGGTGATTGATCAAATCTCAGGAAGTGAGAATTGAGCTCGTTCACCCACCGCAGATCCCCCTCCGTCTGGGCAGGAGGTGCTTTGAAGCCTGAGATCGTCTTGAGGCTTCTCCACACCCCCTGGATGTTCTTCTGCTGAAGCTGCTGCTCCATCCTTCTCTTTTGGCTGGCTTGGCTCGTCCTGATTTTCCTCCTCAGCCTCTTCTGTGCAGCCTTCAGCTCCTCCTTGGTCCCTGACCTAAAAGCTCTCTTCTTCTCCTTCAGCAGAGCTTTTATGTCAGGGTTAATCCACGGCTTGTTGTTTGAAAAACACCGCACCGTCTGGGAGGGGACGATGTTTTCAAAACAAAAGTTGATGTAGTCCGTGATGCATTCTGTCACTGCATTGATGTCCTCTCCATGTGGGTCACAGAGCTCTGTCCACACTGTGGTGTCAAAGCAGTCTCTCAGAGCCTCCTCACTCTCAGCAGTCCACTTCTTCACCACACGGGGCACCACAGGCTGTCTGTGCACAATAGGCTGGTACACAGGCCACAGATGGACAATGTTGTGGTCGGCTCTACCCAGGGGAGGCAGTGGGGATGAAGAATAAGCCTCCTTGGCGTTGGCAAAAAATAAATCCAGTGTTTTATTGTCTCTTGTGGGGCAGGTGACATACTGGGTGTATGTAGGCAGAACAGGTGCAGGAGATGCATGGTTGAAGTCTCCAGAAATCAGGAAGAGAGCCTGTGGATGCTTTGTTTGGAGTGTGCTCGTACAGGAGTGCAGTGTGTCACATGCTGTCTCAGCATTAGCAGAGGGAGGAACATAGACAGCGATCACTATCACATGTGAGAACTCCCGGGGCAGATAATATGGCCTCATGCTAATAGCCAGCAGCTCAATGTCTCTGTTACACAGCTGTTCCTTCACTGTACAGTGACCAGCTTTGCACCACTTCTCATTCACAAACAGAGCCAGACCTCCTCCTTTCTTCTTACCACTCTCTGCCGTCCTGTCTGCGCGCAGCAGGTGAAAGTTGTCCATAGCAACAGCTGAATCCGGGATTTGCGGGGTCAACCAGGACTCCGTGAAAAGCATGATACTACTGTCTCTATATTCCCGCTGATATCGCGTGAGCGCCGCTAATTCGTCCGTCTTGTTCGAAACAGACCACACGTTTCCCGCGATGACAGAGGGGAGCACAGGTCTGAAGCGTCTTTTCTTTTCCCGGAGTTTGCGTCCAGCACGTCGGCCCCTGCGCGTCTTCCGTAGCAGCTCCGCCGGGATGTCATGGCGGTCTCGGGGGAACACTACAGCGCAGCGCAGCGCTAACAGCTGATCCTTTGTGTATACAATGGGGGGTCGCGGGCCCACGCACATCTCACCGGTGAAAATTGGCGAAAATCCAACAAAAGAAAAGTTGAAGCGAAGCAGAACCAACGCGTTTCTGAAGTACTTAACTTTATACACACTATTTACAAAAAGTACAAACACACAAAGAAGGTAAAGAGCAAAAAAAAGTTGGAAAATAGAGGAGCGCGATGCAACCAGCTGCGGCTCTCACCAGCGCCGGAAGTTATTAAGTCAGGTTATAAGCTTTTGTTTCTACAAAATGGATAAGCGACAAGACTTTTGTCAGGGATTGTAGTACGTGTAGTACGTGTAGTACGTGTAGTACGTGTAGTATTTGTAGTACGTGTAGTACGTGTAGTATTTGTAGTACGCGTAGTACTTGTAGTACGTGTAGTACTTGTAGTACTTGTAGTACGTGTAGTACTTGTAGTACGTGTAGTACTTGTAGTACTTGTAGTACGTGTAGTACGCGTAGTACGTGTAGTACTTGTAGTACGTGTAGTACATGTAGTACGCGTAGTATTTGTAGTACGTGTAGTACGCGTAGTACTTGTAGTACGCGTAGTACGTGTAGTACTTGTAGTACGTGTAGTACGCGTAGTACGTGTAGTACGCGTAGTACGTGTAGTACATGTAGTACGCGTAGTACGTGTAGTACGTGTAGTACGCGTAGTATTTGTAGTACGTGTAGTACTTGTAGTACGTGTAGTACGTGTAGTACGCGTAGTACGTGTAGTACGCGTAGTACGTGTAGTACGTGTAGTACGTGTAGTACGTGTAGTACGTGTAGTACGCGTAGTACGTGTAGTACTTGTACCGTAGAGCTGCTGGTCGTGGCTCCACAGTGGACTCTGTTCAGGATAATCTGCAGGAACACTGAGCTGCAGCGGAGGAACACTGGGGAGAGACTTATCATCTGAAACACACAAAACACACACATGAACGCACAAAACACACACTGGGGAGAGACTTATCATCTGAAACACACAAAACACACACATGAACGCACAAAACACACACTGGGGAGAGACTTATCATCTGAAACACACAAAACACACACATGAACGCACAAAACACACACTGGGGAGAGACTTATCATCTGAAACACACAAAACACACACATGAACGCACAAAACACACACTGGGGAGAGACTTATCATCTGAAACACACAAAACACACACATGAACGCACAAAACACACACTGGGGAGAGACTTATCATCTGAAACACACAAAACACACACATGTGAACTAGGGCTTTGACTTTTGCCCAAAAATCATATTCGAAGTTCATTTGTATATTAATATTCGAATATATTCGAATATTAACCCGCGGCTCCAGAGCCGCATGTGGCTCTTTCATCGTTCTGTCGTGGCTCCCTGTGACTTTGGAAAATAATAATGAGTATTTAATTACATTGTATTTTTATTTTAGTTTGTTCGTTTTTAAATGTAAATCTAAAATTGTAGATAATGGTAATCTTGTAACATTTAAATAAAACGTTTTTAATATTTTTGTCGCTCAAAACGTGCGTCAAAGCCGAGACTGGTACACAATGTACACGTGATAAAATGATGACGGAACACAGAAGCAGACGCATTTTTGGTTCTGCGGGTGGATAATTTAAGTTTGGATTTTTATTTCCTACGAGGAGGACTCAAATAATCATGTGTTTAATGCAGCTTTGCGCACATTTGTTTACGTTATACAGAAGTGAAACTTAAAACCACATGGCTCATTTGCATAAACTAGAAGCGCTGAAAAAACAGCTGCTCCTTGTGCCGCTGATGCGTCAGCTTCTGTCGGACTAAAGGGCAGGACTCAGTGGAATATGCGTGTTCTTTCTGTGACTGAGGGATGTTCTGCCTATGGTGAGTCTGTTCTGTGCTTCCATCGCGTTGGAGATGGTTCATGTTAAACTTTTTGAACAGATTCGAATATTAAGGGCTTCGTTCGAATATCTCCATTTTTTGAAATATTTGAATTATATTCGAATAACGAAGTTCGGAGTCAAAGCCCTAATGTGAACGCACAACACATACACAACACACATCAATGCACAACACACACACACAACACACATCAACGCACAACACACACAATAATCTCCTTCAAACCCTGGTGGAGGACCTGAGCCCAGCCTGGAGCTCCTCTTCCAGGTTTCTGTGGACACTGGTGTTATTCCGTCTTTATGGAAGACGGTGGACATTATTCCAAAGAGATCCAGGCCAGGAGACCAGGAGATCGTGTCCGCAGGAAATAACGATTATAGACAGTGGCCCTCACGGTAAACGTTATGAAAACATTTGAGCGCACAACGGTAAGGTTTTTAAAGGACCGTGTGAACCACCTGTTGGGATGGGAGAAGAACTGATGAGGCTTTAATAAGAACGACACACCTGATCCAAAAACACCTGAAGACCTCTTGTCATATGCACGTCTTCTATTCAGGGACCTCAGGTCCACCTTTAATACGAAAACATCTAAACTTGTGTAGAAGCTGGCAGGAATTAAAGTGAATTCTTATGTCATCAGATGTATGGGGCTTTCCTCACTGGAAGGCAGCAGCAAGTGAAGTTCACTCCACACTCTGTGAGTGAAGGTCAACTCCACACTCTGTGAGTGAAGGTCAACTCCACACTCTGTGAGTGAAGGTCAACTCCACACTCTGTGAGTGAAGGTCAACTCCACACTCTGTGAGTGAAGGTCAACTCCACACTCTGTGAGTGAAGGTCAACTCCACACTCTGTGAGTGAAGGTCAACTCCACACTCTGTGAGTGAAGTTCAACTCCATACTCTGTGAGTGAAGTTCAACTCCACACTCTGTGAGTGAAGTTCAACTCCACACTGAGTGAAGTTCAACTCCACACTGAGTGAAGTTCAACTCCACACTCTGTGAGTGAAGTTCAACTCCACACACTGTGAGTGAAGTTCAACTCCACACACTGTGAGTGAAGTTCAACTCCACACACTGTGAGTGAAGTTCAACTCCACACACTGTGAGTGAAGTTCAACTCCACACTGAGTGAAGTTCAACTCCACACTGAGTGAAGTTCAACTCCACACTGAGTGAAGTTCAACTCCACACTCTGTGAGTGAAGTTCAACTCCACACTCTGTGAGTGAAGTTCAACTCCACACTCTGAGAGTGAAGTTCAACTCCACACTCTGAGAGTGAAGGTCAACTCCACACTGTGAGTGAAGGTCAACTCCACACTGTGAGTGAAGGTCAACTCCACACTGTGAGTGAAGGTCAACTCCACACTGTGAGTGAAGGTCAACTCCACACTCTGTGAGGAAAGTTCAACTCCACACTCAGAGTGAAGGTCAACTCCACACTGAGAGTGAAGGTCAACTCCACACTGAGAGTGAAGGTCAACTCCACACTGAGAGTGAAGGTCAACTCCACACTGAGAGTGAAGGTCAACTCCACACTGAGAGTGAAGGTCAACTCCACACTCTGTGAGTGAAGGTCAACTCCACACTGAGTGAAGTTCAACTCCACACTGAGTGAAGTTCAACTCCACACTGAGTGAGTGAAGGTCACTCCACACTCACTTTGGCGTGAGCTCGTCTCTTTTCATCTTGTGTTAAACGATTGGCAGACTATGTTTTTAAGTAACTGTGAAAACATTTTCAGTCATTCTCAGTCTACTGGGAAAGACACGGGGGCTGAAACAGACAAATCTGAGGTGAAACAAGTAGTTGGGTGGTGTGACCAGCACAGTCTGGTTGTGAACGTTAATGAAAACTAAAGGTATTTGATCCTAAAGGGGTGGGGGACCACAGCGCTGTGACGGTGAAGGGACAAAGCACAGAGCAGGTTGTGTCCTACAAGGACCTGGGGATACTTTTCCATCCCCAGTTTCAGTGGGCGGCACACGTGGAGGCTCTACTCAAAAAATCAGTCAGCGCCTGCATTTTTTAAGGCAGCTGAGAGTCCACGGTGTGGATAAAAGTGTTACTCTGCTTTTCTTCAGAACTTGCATTGAATCCATTATCAGACGTGGGTCACCACATGGGCTGGGAACCTGTCAGTCAAGTTTAAAGCTCCAGTCTCAAATAAACAATCCAGGTAAGAGAGCGGGAAAAGAAATTGGCAACCCCCTCCTCTCTCCCTGAATTATATTTTAGAGAAGACCATGAAACAGGGACGGCAAACGGCAGGTGATCCGACTCATGTTCTGTCGGATCAATATGAGGTCCTGCCCTCTGGAAAACGGTACAGAGCGCCACAATGTCAAAGAAATAAATATAAAAACTCATTTATTCCTCTGTCCATCTCGATTCTGAATAAGACCAAAGCATCGTGAACAAGGAAGTGTACGGCTAACTGCACCTCGAGGCCAGAGAGGGAGAAGTGCAATATAAAACTGCACTTTAAGGGTAGAGTGCAATATAAACGTGCACTTTAAGGGAAGAGTGCAATATAAACGTGCACTTTAAGGGAAGAGTGCAATATAAACGTGCACTTTAAGGGAAGAGTGCAATAGCAGGTG
>CM057101.1:29973930-29988930 GCA_029959045.1 Taenioides sp. WSHXM2023 | reverse complement strand
GTCTCCTTCAATTAAACAGATCTTTAGATTTTAGAAAACACAAACGGTTCTGTTGGTTTGGGAAAAATGCTCATTTACTTTCTTTCGCCAAATGTGCAGTTTAGCTAACGGGGTCAAAGGGCAGCAGGGGTGTGTCTCTGTGCTGCCCTCGTGTGGTCTTACCTGAGCGGCGCTGAGCTGAGCCTGGTGCTGCTGCTGCAGACTGGGCCGGTTCTGAAACAAACAAGATTCTCAGTGCTCAAGCACAAAGTCTGCTGAGGGTTCTACGGCCCAAACTCACACCTGCACCTCATGACCCGACGACGTCGCCGCGCAGTGTACCTGACCCATGACCTCTGACCTGACCATAGAACATAGTGCATTTATGTGAAATCATACTACCCATGTTCTGACAGGGCATCTGGCTTTCACAAAGGTCCAATTTTGTCTGATTCTTCTGAATTTTTACAATATTAACTTTTAATAATTTTTTTAATTGTCTAAGTGCCTAAAGTTAGCTTTGAATTAGCCTAGTGCCGCTCTGAGCCCACGCTAGTGTGTGTGTGTTTATGCGTTTGTGCGTGTGTTTGTGTGTGTGTGTTTGTGTCTGTTAAATACACAACACAATCAAATATAATCAGTTTCCTCTTGCTGCTCAGCTCAGTTTAATGGAAGGTGTAGTTTGGCAAAGTGCACACCCCAGAGGACAGCGCACACCCCAGAGGACAGCGCACACCCCAGAGGACAGCGCACACCCCAGAGGACATGAATCTGAACTGACACATTCCAATTTTGGTCTCGGGGGCCGATCCAGATCCGCTCACGTCCGGAGTGGGCCCGCAGGCCGCCTTTTGGAGACCCAGGACCTGGTGTGAGTGCATCTCTACACTCCATGTGCTCTCAGACTGTATTAAAAGGAGGACAGAGGGAGTGTGGCACCACCACAGCCTTCAGCTCCAGTCAAATGAAGCTCACTGAAGGTGGCAGTTACAGGGGTGAATCTGGAGCCAGGTCCATATAAGGAATAGGAATTTATTTAAAAAAAATAATAATAATTGAACTCCAAACCCCAAGATCATGTAGATCAAGTTCAGACCAACATCTGAAGGTCAAAGTGAGAAGCCTGACAGCAGCAGGTACAGAGAGAACGGCCACACTTTTACACACAAACTCAACTGGAGCCAGAGTCCATAGAGCCCAATCACGCCCATGAACATGCTTGGAAAGCTGCGGCTAGCAGTGACCAGAAAGTGTGTTCTCACCTGGAAGGCCATCTTGAGCTGCTGCTGCTGCTGCTGCTGCTGCTGCTGCTGCTGCTGCTGTTGCTGCTGCTGCTGCTGCTGCTGCTGCGTCAGTCCTATGTTCACATGCTGTTGGTTTGGGTTCAGACTCTGGCCCATCCCCTGGGGCCCGAGGTTCTGCTGGGGCCCGTGAGCTGCTCCTAGTGCCCCCTGCTGCTGGGACAGAGGAGCTCCCAGGCTGCTCTGTGGCTGGGTGAGGGGGGGTCCCAGAGCTCCCTGCTGTGGGCCATGGGGTGCTACTAAAGTGCCCTGGGGCTGGCTGTGGGGGGGCTGGCTGTGAGGGGCCTGGTTGTGGGGGGGCTGGTTGTGCTGCTGGACCATGTGAAGAGACTGGAGCTGCAACTGGACCATCTGATGTGGCTGCTGCTGTACACGAGTCTGCATCTGAGAGAGACCGAGAGAGACCGAGAGAGACCAGGGTGAGACCGGAGTGAGACCGGGGTGAGACCGGAGTGAGACCGGGGTTAGGTCAGTACCTGGTTCTGGTTCTGCTGGTGTAGTTGGGAGTGGTGCTGTTGTAGTGGTTGGGGTCTGAGCTGCTGCTAAACACACAGTGGCAGAGTCGTTAGCCTCTCATACATATACATACACCCACCCACCCACCCACACACCCCCACACACACACACCCCCACACACACACACCCACACACACACACACCCACACACACACACACCCACACACCCACACACCCACACACACACACACACACACACACACACACACACACACACACCTGGAACTGCTGCTGCAGGTTGGCGTTCTGCTGAAATTGTTGGAACTGCGGCTGCTGCACCTGCAGCTGTTGCACCATATTGCCCCCCACTGGACACACACAGAAACACACATACTGAGCTTTAAAAACACAGAGGTCCATCAGAGCAGTGGTACACATGTGTATAGAATGGGGCATGTTTGTGGTGTTGTTGGTGGAGGTGAAGATGGTGGAGGTGAAGATGGTGGAAGTGGAGGTGTTGGCGGCGTTGTTGTTGGCGGCGTTGTTGTTGTTGGCGGCGTTGGTGTTGTTGGCGGCGTTGGTGTTGGTGGCGGCGTTGGTGTTGGTGGCGGCGTTGGTGTTGGTGGCGGCGTTGGTGTTGGTGGCGGCGTTGGTGTTGGTGGCGGCGTTGGTGTTGGTGGCGGCGTTGGTGTTGGTGGCGGCGTTGGTGTTGGTGGCGGCGTTGGTGTTGGTGGCGGCGTTGGTGTTGGTGGCGGCGTTGGTGTTGGTGGCGGCGTTGGTGGCGGCGTTGGTGTTGGTGGCGGCGTTGGTGTTGGTGGCGGCGTTGGTGTTGGTGGCGGCGTTGGTGTTGGTGGCGGCGGTGGTGTTGGTGGCGGCGGTGGTGTTGTTGGTGTTGTTGGAGGCGGTGGTGTTGTTGGTGTTGTTGGAGGCGGTGGTGTTGTTGATGTTGTTGGAGGCGGTGGTGTTGTTGGAGGCGGTGGTGTTGTTGGAGGCGGTGGTGTTGTTGGTGGAGTTGGAGGTGTTGGTGGTGGAGTTGGAGGTGTTGGTGGAGGCGGTGGTGGAGTTGGTGGAGGCGGTGGTGTTGTTGGTGGAGGCGTTGGTGTTGTTGGTGGAGGTGTTGGTGTTGTTGGTGGAGGTGTTGGTGTTGTTGGTGGAGGTGGTGGAGTTGGTGTTGGCGGTGGTGGAGTTGGTGTTGGCGGTGGTGGAGTTGGTGTTGGCGGTGGTGGAGTTGGTGTTGGCGGTGGTGTTGTTGGAGGCGGTGGTGTTGTTGGAGGCGGCGTTGGTGTTGGAGGCGGCGTTGGTGTTGGAGGCGGCGTTGGTGTTGGAGGCGGCGTTGGTGTTGGAGGCGGCGTTGGTGTTGGAGGCGGCGTTGGTGTTGGTGGCGGCGTTGGCGTTGGTGTTGGCGTTGGTGGCGGCGTTGGCGTTGGTGGCGGCGGTGGTGTTGGTGGCGGCGGTGGAGTTGGTGGCGGTGGTGGAGTTGGTGGAGGCGGTGGTGGAGTTGGTGGAGGCGGTGGTGTTGTTGGTGGAGTTGGAGGTGTTGGTGGAGTTGGAGGTGTTGGTGGAGTTGGAGGTGTTGGTGGAGTTGGAGGTGTTGGTGTTGTTGGTGGAGGTGTTGTTGGTGGTGGAGGAGGTGTTGGTGGTGGAGTTGGTGTTGGTGGTGGAGGAGGTGTTGGTGGTGGAGTTGGTGTTGGTGTTGTTGGAGGCGGTGGTGTTGTTGGAGGCGGTGGTGTTGGTGGAGGCAGTGGTGTTGGTGGAGGCGGTGTTGTTGGTGGAGGCGGTGGTGTTGGTGGCGGCGTTGGTGTTGGTGGCGGCGTTTGTGTTGGCGTTGGTGGCGGTGTTGGTGGCGGCGTTGGTGTTGGTGGCGGCGGCGTTGGTGGTGTTGTTGAAGGTGGAGTTGGTGTTGTTGGAGGTGGAGTTGGTGTTGTTGGAGGCGGTGGTGTTGTTGGTGGAGTTGGAGGTGTTGGTGGAGTTGGAGGTGTTGGTGGAGTTGGAGGTGTTGGTGGAGTTGGTGGAGGCGGTGGTGGAGTTTGTGGAGGCGGTGGTGGTGTTGGTGGTGAAGTTGGAGGTGTTGGAGTTGGTGGAATTGGAGGTGTTGGTGGAGTTGGAGGGTTGGTGTTGATGGTGGAGGTGTTGGTGTTGATGGTGGAGGTGTTGTTGTTGGAGGTGTTGGTGGAGGTGTAGTTGGTGTTGGTGGAGGTGTTGGTGGAGGTGTTGGTGGAGGTGTTGGTGGAGGTGTTGGTGTTATTGGTGGAGGTGCTGGTGTAGGTGTAGTTGGTGGAGGTGTAGTTGGTGTTGGTGGAGGTGTTGTTGGTGGAGTTGGTGTTGTTGGTGGAGGTGTTGGTGGTGTTGTTGGTGGAGGTGTTGGTGGTGTTGGTGGTGGAGGTGTTGGTGGTGTTGTTGGTGGAGGTGTTGGTGGAGGTGGTGGAGGTGTTGGTGGAGTTGGTGGTGTTGCTGGTGGAGGTGTTGTTGGTGGAGGTGTTGTTGGTGGAGGTGTTGTTGGTGGAGGTGTTGTTGGTGGAGGACTCACTGTTGGGGGCGTGTCCCTGTCCCATCTGCAGGGGCCCGAGGCCAGCGCCCCCTGGACCCCCCCGAGGGGCCCCTGTCAGATTATTCAGAGCATTCATGGGGTCTGCACAAGAGAGAGAGGGTCAGATGGGGTCAGGGGGGTCAGATGGGATCAGGGGGGTCAGATGGGTTCAGGGGGGTCAGATGGGGTCAGGGGGACATAGACAGAAATGTGTTGTGAGCTTTAGTGACACTGATGGTTCCTCCTCATGGTTTGAACCACAGACTTTACACCTCGTTCCAAATGATTCTCCAAACAGTGTTTCAGTGTCAAAGGTCAAATGTTTAGTTTCCAGTGAAACTCCTGGTGTCATGTGACTTGTTAGTGTTAAAAGGTCTCAGGTGTGTAGGTGGAGCAGGTGTGTTAAATTTGGTGTTATCGCTCTCACACCCTCAAACTGGTCACTGGAAGTTCAACATGGGACCTCATGGCAAAGAACTCTGAGGATCTGAAAAAAAGAATTGTTGCTCTACATAAAGACGGCCTGGGCTATAAGATGATCACCAACACCCTGAAACTGAGCTGCAGCACGGTGGACAAGACCATACAGCGATTTAACAGGACAGGTTCCACTCAGGCCTCACCATGGTCCACCAAAGAAGTTGAGTGCACGTGCGCAGCATCATATCCAGATGTTGTCTTTGGGAATAGACCTTTGAGTGGTGCATTGGTGCAGAGGTTGAAGGGGTGGGGGTCAGTCTGTCAGTGCTCAGATCATACGCCGCACACTGCTTCAAACTGGTTTGCATGGCTGTCGTCCCAGAAGGAAGCATCTTCTAAAGATGACGCACAAGAAGCCCACAAACAGTTTGCTAAAGACAAGCAAACTAAGGACATGGATTACTGGAAGCATGTCCTGTGGTCTGATGAGACCAAGATAAACCCATTTGGTTCAGATGGTGTCAAGCATGTGTGGCGGCAGCCAGGTGAGGAGTACAAAGACAAGTGTGGTGTGGTGGTGGGAGTGTCACGGTCCGGGGCTGCACGAGTGCTGCCGGCACTGGGGAGCTACAGTTCACTGAGGGAACCATGAATGCCAACATGTACTGTGACATACTGAAGCAGAGCATGAACCGCTCCCTTCGGAAACTGGGCCGCAGGGCAGTATTCCAACATGATAATGACCCCAAACACACCTCCAAGACGACCAGTGCCTTGCTAAAGAAGCTGAGGGTAAAGGTGATGGAGTGACCACGCATGTCACCAGACCTAAACCCTATTGAGCATCTGTGGGACATCCTCAAACGGAAGGTAAAGAAGAGCAACGTCTCCGACATCCACCAGCTCTGTGATGTCGTCATGAAGGAGTGGAAGAGGATTCCAGTGGAAACCTGTGACGCTCTGGTGAACGCCATGCCCAAGAAGGTTAAAGTAGTGCTGGAAAATAATGGTGGCCACCGAAAATATTGACAGTTTAGGCCCAATTTGGACATTTTCACTTAGGGGTGTACTCACTTTTGTTACCAGCGGTTTAGACATTAATGGCTGTGTGTCGAGTTATTTTGAGGGGACAGTAAATTTACACTGTTAAACAAGCTGTACACAAATGACTTTTCATTGTATCAAAGTGTCATTTCTTCAGTGTTGTCCCATGAAAAGATATAATTAAATGTCTGCAGAAGTGTGAGGGCTGTACTTTTGTGAGATACTGTACATCGGATTAAGAGAGCAGCTGCTAAAATGCCAAAGCAGCAAACAGGTATTTGAAGCTGCTGGTGCCTCTGGCGTCCAGAGAACATCAAGGTGTAGGATCCTCCAGAGGTTTGCAGTTCTGCATAAACCTTCTACTGGACCTCCCTTAAACAAAGCTCACAAGCAGAAACGGCTCCAGGGGCCCAGATGTTCACTGATGAGAGCCGTGAACCCTGGATGGTCCAGATGGTTGGAGTGGTGGACGGTTGGTGGACGGACACCATGTCCCAAGGCTATGACGTCAGCGAGGAGGTGGAGGACTCATGTTTTGGGTCAGAATCATGGGGAGAGAGCTGGTCGGGCCCTTTAAGGCCCCTGAAGGTGTGAAAATGACCTCTGTAAAGTATGTGGAGCTTCTGACTGAACACTTTCTTCCACGGTACAAGAAGAAGAACCGTGTTTTCTGTAGTAAAATCATCTTCATGCAGGACAATGCTCCATCTCATGCTCTGAGGAACACCTCTGCATCATCGGCTGCTATGGGCATAAAAGAAGAGAAACTCATGGTGTGGCCCCATCCTCCCCTGACCTCAACCCTATTGAGAACCTCTGGAGCTCCTCAAGTGAAAGATCTATGAGGGCGGGAGGCAGTTCACATCCAAACAGCAGCTCTGGGAGGATATTCTGACATCCTGCAAAGAAATTCAAGCAGAAACTCTCCACAAACTCACAAGTTCAGTGGATGCAGAATTGTGAAGCTCCTGTCAAATAAGGGTCCAATGTTCAACTGGAACTGGACCTGATCAGATGTTTGGATTAAAGAACTTTGGATTTCAGTAATATGCAAATTTGCTAATATGCTAATTCAGTTTGTGTGTAAAAGCGCCCCCAAGAGGAAACCGATGAGAGAGCGCCCCCGAGAGGAAACCCACGAGAGAGCGCCCCCGAGAGGAAACCCACGAGAGAGCGCCCCCGAGAGGAAACCCACGAGAGAGCGCCCCCGAGAGGAAACCCACGAGAGAGCGCCCCCGAGAGGAAACCCACGAGAGAGCGCCCCCGAGAGGAAACCCACGAGAGAGCGCCCCCGAGAGGAAACCCACGAGAGAGCGCCCCCGAGAGGAAACCCACGAGAGAGCGCCTCTGAGAGGAAACCCACGAGAGAGCGCCTCTGAGAGGAGAAGGACGACGGTACACTCACCTGGGCCCCCCGCCATGTTCTTCTTATCTGTGAACACAAACGTACTCGGGTTAAACTATGATGTGGACTGACACCAGAGGGGGGGAAGAGAACTTACGGAAGTCTCTGAAGTGAATGATGAGGCGAGCCACGAGAGAAAGGTACTCCTCCTGTAGACAAACAACACACCAGAGGTTTTGTTCAGTCCTGGTTCAGTCCTGGTTCAGTCCTGGTTCAGTCCTGGTTCAGTCCTGGTTCAGTCCTTGGGGGTGTTCCATCGAATTGGCTTAACAAGTTCAGACTTATCCTGAAACCCTGATCTGAAACTGGCTCCATCTCCAGCTTCAGCCTCAGGTCATTCCATGAAATAAACCTGAGTCTGACCAAAGCTCAGGCCTGAAGTTGAAGCTTCACTTTGTGCTCATGGAGACTTTGAGAAGGTCAGAATAACGAAGCAGCGACACCACGGAAAACGGGCCAAAGTGACTTTTATAATGATCCAGTTAAACGAGATGAGCCACGGCGACAAAGAGTTTGATTTGGGACACTGAACTTTTCCGCTCATTCTGATGTGAGGAACGAAAGGAAAGACACGAGCGGAGCTAAAATCATCTTGACAACTGGTCTGGTCCAGGTTTGTTTCCAGTGCTTCTGGTGCATCTTTGGAGGATCTGAGGCTTTACTGACTCTGGAGTGGCCAAATAAGTCAGGCTTTGGCTTTAGCTTCAGGGAATACCCCCCTGGTTCAGTCCTGGTTCAGTCCTGGTTCAGTCCTGGTTCAGTCCTGGTTCAGTCCTGGTTCAGTCCTGACCCTGGACTTGGCCTTCATGTACACGTGACTCTCCATGTCGGTGCTGGATTTGGAGTGGGCGGTCCCGGCTTTCCTCATGGCGTCTTCACTGGAACAGAGGACAGGAGTTAGCATTAGCATTAGCTCTGGGGTGTGACGTGTCGTACTCTGTGTCTTCGGTTTGCTCAAAGTCAGGACGTTCACTCAAATTAAATGTGCTAAAAATACTGTGAAGTCTGAGCCATTACAGCAAGTCTCAAACCATAAAGAAAAGCACTTTTTTCATTCCAGAATGTAGTGGAGTAGAAAATAAAAAACTATGAACTGATACCTAAAAATTTTACTTTTGTACTTTGTTCCATTCCACCACTGGGCTCTAACTCGCGTTAACGTGACCATCACTGTGTATAATATACTTATACTTTAGATTATTTTAGTAGTTGAGTTTTTCAAACATTTTTAACCAAGTAAAAGTTGAAACATGACGACTGAAGGCTTCATGAGTCCAGTCCCAGCAGCTCTTGTTTAAAACAGAGCTGATATTAGGTCTGTGACAGCTTCATTTTCATGAACAAAAATGGGGAAAAAAAAACCTACAGACGCATCTGACGTAGGGCGACCAGACCCTCAAAATCCAAAACTGGGACATCCTTGGTTTGGGGCGGGTGGTAATAATAAAATTGTTACGCAGAGATCGTTCATGACCAAGATGTGAGTCTGTATCGTCACATTTTCTTTGTGTTTTGGTCATTTTTAAGCAGCTTTTCTGTATTTCACTAAACAAATGACAGTTTGTCTCTTCACTGTTGGTGGGGATCTAATCTTTTACATGTGTATGTATTTTACTGTGTATGGCTTGTACTGTTTAATTAATTGTTTTTAATGTTTTTAATTGTTTTTTAATGTTTAATGTTGTAAGGATTATTGTTTTTAGGATGACTATTTAAGATCTGTCCAGGGACTACAGATGAAAAATAGCCGCATGGCTAAATCTGGTACATTTGCAGAAATGTTAATTAATGTACGCTGTCCCTGCTAAATAAACTAATAAATAAAATAAATAAAATAAAAGGACTGTCCCGCGTAAACGGGGACATCCGGTCCCCCTGAATTCGACAGAAAACCACAGACGCATCTGACGTCATGAATTAAACATCTGATTATTGAACATTTCTGAGGGTAAAAGTCAAATGAACCGACAGAGAGTTAAACAGATTTATGATCAGATAAAATAACTGAAATAAATCCACATAATAATTCTGCTGCAGCGTTAGCCTCGTTAGCTTAGCCCTGAGCTAACGCCGGATAAAAACACTTCTCACATCTGCGCCACCACTTTCTGCCTGAACTGCGGGCTCCTCCAGTCGCTGTCCGCCCCCGGGACCTCCATCACGGGCTCGGGGATGTTCCGCGGAAAACGGGACCAAACAGAAGCGAACGGCGCCGCTTTTTCGATTTGTTTCGTTTGTTTGTCTGAGATTCTGCGGCGACTTTTCCGCTCTGAAGCTAACGACTTTAGCACTTCCGGCGAGGGATGCTATTATCTTCTTCTAATGATTTCCGGCAGGCTACACGCTACAGTGCGCAATGCTGCCCTCCACCGTCAATAAAAGACATTAAATTCTCAGATAGAGGCCGGAGCGGAGGAGAAAGTCTCAAATGACTGAGTAAAGGCAGACGACGCAGCAGCAGAATCAGAACACACTATATAATCAAATCCACTGTAACGCCCATAAAATAACAAGAAGCTCAGGTGAGAACACAGAACGATCATCTGACACACGCAACGGCTCAGAGACATCCATACAGAAACCCTCCTTATGCCCCTTCCTAGACCCGTCAGTAAAAATATGAACAGCTTCCCTCTGATTGCTCTAAATGTCCTTAAATCAGACACAAGCTGTTCTTTTGTCCAGACCAAGTAACTCAGTGCTGACCTCCGGCTCAGGGAGGTTCCACAGAGGCAGAGGAGGGCAGAGGAGGCCACACAGACCCAGGACCTCAGTTTTCTGCAGCTCCAAAGCTTCTGCCACATTCGCATAGTGGGCACAAAAACAGCCACACCAACAATGATCGAAAAGACACTCGGACACTAAACGTCTGTGTGATCCTGCCACCCCAGACCCGTGATGGACCTGAACGTGTCCCGCCGAAGACTCAGAGGACATTCCCCATTTCAACCAGGAACGTTTGGATGGAGGTTGAGCTGAAGGCACCACGGCAGACCTGAAGCGCTTTTGACTGTGCCCCATCCAGTCTTTTTAACACATGCTGTCACTTCCGGTAAAGAAACGTTTTATTTGAATAATTCACTGAATAAATACCACATTCATAAAGCCAAAGTCAGTAAAGGTAATTCATTAAGACAAACTGTTAATAAATATATAAAATACCCATTCAATTCCTCAGATATTTCAGAATCAGAATCAGAATCAGAAAAGCTTTTATTGCCATTGTCAGTGAACACAATTCACAGACTAGGAACTTGCTTTGGTGATAAGGTGCAACATAGAACACTGAATAATAATAATAATAATAATAATAATAATAATACAAGTAGAGATATCACAGTTATAAAGGATAATAATAATAATAATAATGATAATAAAGTATCACTATTTGAATAAAGTAAGAGCATGCAAAAAGATTAAGATATATAATAAAAATAAAAATATTCAAGTATATACAGAGCATCAGAACAACAGTGCAAACCGACAGTGCAAAGAGCAAGTGACGTGACATGACTTATTTAAAGTGACTGGTATTATAAAGTGTCCTTAGTACAGGTGTTATAAGTGTTCATAAAGTGTTTATGAGTCCAACGGCAGAGGGGAAGAAACTGTTCTTATGGCGAGAGGTTCTGGTCCGTATGGACCGTAGCCTTCTGCCAGAGGGAAGTGGCTGGAATAGTCCATGTCCAGGGTGAGAGGGGTCAGCTGCTATCCGGCCTGCTCGCCCCCGAGTCCTGGAGACGTACAGGTCCTGAAGAGATGGAAGGCTACAGCCGATCACCTTCTCAGCAGAGCGCACAATGCGCTGCAGTCTCTGTCTGTCCCTGGCAGTGGCCCCAGCGTACCACACAGTGATGGAGGAGGTGAGGATGGACTCAATGATGGCCGTGTAAAACTGCACCATCATCTGGGCAGGCAGCTTGGCTTTCCTCAGCTGCCGCAGGAAGTACATCCTCTGCTGGGCTTTCTTGATGAGGGAGCTGATGGTCGGCTCCCACTTGAGGTCGTGGGTGATGCAGGTGCCCAGGAAGCGGAAGGAGTCCACAGTGGTGATGGAGGAGTCTGTCAGGGTGAGGAGAGGCAGGGGGGCTGTGACTTTCCTGAAGTCCACGATCATCTCCTCTGTCTTCTGGGCGTTGAGCTCCAGGTTGTTGCTGCTGCACCAGGACACCAGCCGGTCCACCTCCCTCCTGTAGGCAGACTCATCGCTGTCCGAGATGAGCCCGATGAGGGTGGTGTCATCCGCAAACTTAACCAGTTTCACGGAGTCGTGGCTGGAGGTGCAGCAGTTGGTGTACAGGGAGAAGAGCAGGGGAGAAAGTACACAGCCCTGTGGAGATCCTGTGCTTATAGTCCGAATGTCCGAGACATTCTTCCCCAGCCGCACGCACTGCCTCCGGTCTGTCAGGAAGTCAGTGATCCACCTGCAGGTGGAGTCAGGCACGTTGAGCTGGGCGAGCTTGTCCTGGAGCAGAGCAGGGAGGATGGTGTTGAATGCAGAGCTGAAGTCCACAAACAGGATCCTGGCGTAGGTTCCCGGGGAGTCCAGATGCTGAAGGATGAAGTGGAGGGCCAGGTTGATGGCGTCGTCTACAGACCGATTGGCTCTGTAGGCGAACTGCAGAGGGTCCAGGAGGGGGGAGGTGAAGGACTTGAGGTGAGGCAGAACCAGGCGCTCAAATGACTTCATGACTACAGACGTCAGCGCCACAGGCCTGTAGTCGTTAAGTCCGGTGATCCTGGGCTTCTTGGGGACGGGAACAATGGTGGACAGCTTGAAGCAGGCTGGGACACGGCATAACTCCAGGGAGATGTTAAAGATGTCCGTGAAGACAGGAGCCAGTTCTTCAGCGCAGTGTCTCAGGGTGGAAGGAGAGACACCGTCCGGACCTGGGGCTTTCCGTGGGTTTTGCCTTTTAAATGTCTTAGTCACATCCTGCTTGGAGAGTGTGAGGGCAGTGGGGGAGGAGGAGGGGTCTGAGGTGGGCTTGGCCGCAATGTCCATTGTAGTCAGTGGGGTGGGGGAGGGGTGTGAGACTTCAAATCTAGCGTAGTAGGTGTTAAGCCTTTCCGCTAGTTGTCGGTCATCCACAGCAGGGGGGGCTTTGGGTCTATAGTTTGTGATCTCCTTCAGACCTTTCCAAACAGAGACGGAGTCGTTGGACCAGAACTTCTCCTTCAGATGTGTATTGTACCTCGATTTAGCCTTCTCCACTTCCTTGCTAAATGAGTACTTGCTCTGTCTGTAAGAGTGAGGGTCACCACTTCTATGCGCCTCCTCCTTCTCCTTCCTCAGCTGCCTCAGTCTGGGTGTGAACCAGGGTTTGTCATTGTTAAATGACACCCTGGTGCGAGATGGGATAATGCTGTCCTCACAGAACTGGATGTATGACGTCACTGTGTCCGTGTACTCATCCAGATTCTCTGCGGAGGTCTTGAACATGCTCCAGTCCGTTGTGTCCAAGCATGTGCGAAGCTCCTCCACAGCCTCGCTAGTCCACCTTTTAGAAGTCCTCACTGTTGGTTTGGAGGGCTTCAGCTGTTGTTTGTATGTGGGGATGAGGTGAACCATGACGTGGTCAGAAAAGCCTAAAGCAGCACGTGACACGCTCCTATAGGCCCCACTGACTGTTGTGTAACAATGATCCAGCGTGTTCTGCTCTCTCGTTGGGCATTTAATAAACTGTTTGTACTTTGGTAACTCCTGGCTCAGGTTTCCCTTGTTAAAGTCGCCGAGGATAATAAGTAGAGAGTCCGGGAAGGTTCGTTCTACATCCAAAATCTGCTCCGCTAGCACGCGTTGAGCCTCGTGCACGTCCGCGCATGGCGGGATGTAAACAGCAGCCAGAATGAATGAAGCGAACTCATGTGGCGAGTAGAAAGGTTTACAGTGAATGAAAAGATATTCCAGAGCGGGAGAGCAGTGTTGGGAGATCACAGTTACATCTGAGCACCAGGCGTTGTTGATGTAGAAACAGACCCCTCCACCTTTTGTCTTTCCCCCGGAGAGAGCCCGATGTCTGTCCGCGCGGAGGAGCTGAAATCCGTCCAGGTGTAACGCGCGGTCCGGGATCTGCTCGCTGAGCCATGTCTCCGTGAAGCACAAGACACAAGAGGCAGAAAAGTCTCTGTTACTCCTCATCAGCAGCGCCAGTTCGTCCATCTTGTTGCTGAGTGAGCGAACGTTGGACAGGAAAATCCCAGGTAAGAGCGTCCGTGTGCCGCGCCTCCGGAGGCGCACCAGAGCCCCTGCGCGTTTTCCTCATCTGCGGCGTCTCACTTTTTTGGCCAAAAAATGAACTAAATCTACTGCAGGCACTAAAAAAACTGGCAGTAGATCAGCAGAAGTCGTTGTTCTGATGTTTAGGAGCTCTTCACGGGTGTAAGAGCACGCAGACACACGATTTACGAACAAAAACAGACAAAACAAAGAGCACCAAATCACCAGGGCGACCATACGCGGCGCCATCTTTCACTTAGAGAAATGTATTTTTTAGATGTATTTTTGTTATTTTGATATTTTTCTTCTGCGTCTGTCTAAACCTCAACTTTAAAATGTCACAGAACAGAAGGATCCACAGGGGTCAGAGGTCAGACACACACACACACACACACACACACACACACACACACACACACACAGAGGAGCAGAGACTTGTAGGTAACATGGAGTTTATTTCTGCATCATGTTCCAATGAAAAACCCAAACGTGGTGATTGACAGCTGAGGGAGTGGCTCCGAGGGTGAGTGGTGGGTGGTGATTGGTCGGTCACTTGTGGGGGCGGGTTTCGGGGCTGATCCTGGCTCCTGATTGGCCGGTTACTCATAAAGGAAAGGCTGGAAACAGGAAGTGTAGGTGACGAACTCCTCGGGCTTGAACCACAGCTCCACCTCTCGTTTGGCGTTCTCCAGAGTGTCGCTGCCGTGGATGATGTTCCTGCACAAACAGCCAGATGCCCTACCGTGACTCTGATGCCCTCCCAGATACATATACACAAAAGAATCAGATGCCTTACCATACACAAATACACAAAACACTGTCCTACCATTGATCCCTGTGCATCTGGTGCCGTCCCTCTCTTAAGATCACGTCAGATGCCCTCCCCCTGTCTCAGATCATGTCAGATGCCCTCCCTGCGTACCTGCCGATGTTGATGCATAGGTCTCCGCGGATGCTGCCGGGTTTGGACTCAGCGGGATTGGTTTCTCCGAGCATCATCCTCCCGAGCTTCACGATGTTCTCCCCCTCCCACACCTGCACCAGCCAATCACAGGACAGAGGGTCAGGGGTGGGCCAATCACGGGACAGAGGGTCAGCCAATCACAGGACAGAGGGTCAGGGGCGGGCCAATCACGGGACAGAGGGTCAGCCAATCACAGGACAGAGGGTCAGGGGTGGGCCAATCATGGGACAGAGGGTCAGGGGCGGGCCAATCACAGGACAAAGGGTCAGCCAATCACAGGACAGAGGGTCAGGGGCGGGCCAATCACAGGACAAAGGGTCAGCCAATCACAGGACAGAGGGTCAGGGGCGGGCCAATCACGGGACAGAGGGTCAGCCAATCACAGGACAGAGGGTCAGAGGGTCAGCTAATCACAGGACAGAGGGTCAGGGGCGGGCCAATCACGGGACAGAGGGTCAGCCAATCACAGGACAGAGGGTCAGAGGGTCAGCCAATCACAGGACAGAGGGTCAGGGGCGGGCCAATCACAGGAGAGAGGGTCAGCCAATCACAGGACAGAGGGTCAGAGGGTCAGCTAATCACAGGACAGAGGGTCAGCCAATCACAGGACAGAGGGTCAGGGGCGGGCCAATCACAGGACAAAGGGTCAGCCAATCACAGGACAGAGGGTCAGGGGCGGGCCAA
>CM057101.1:29938930-29968930 GCA_029959045.1 Taenioides sp. WSHXM2023 | reverse complement strand
ACACTGTTAACACTGAACATGTGAACAATGTTATCACTGAACATGTGTCATTCAACTATATCTATGTGCAATACTGAAGACCTCTGATATAATTCACTTATGTCACTTACTGATATTTATCCTGTCTGTACATAAACATAGTCATATTACTGTAAATAACATAATATACTGAAGTCACTTTACTGAGATTTACTCTGTTCATATGCTGCACTGTATAGTAATGGTTTTTCTGGTATTTTATATTTTTGCTCCACTGGAACAGTGTGTTACATTAGAGTCTATTTTAAGTCTATTTTTAAATTATTTTTAGTCATTATCTATTATCTTGTTTTATTGCATGTTCCATTTTCCTGCTGTTCTTGAAATGTGTGTTGCAACACTGGAATTTCCCCACTGTGGGACTAATAAAGGCATATCTTATCTTATCTTATCTTAGATCAGGGGTCAAATGTCAAAACACAGAGAGGGGCAGAAGAGGGGCCAAAGAGGGGACCAGAGGGGTCTGATCAAGAGCCACAGACTGGCATCAGCACATTCTCCAGGCTTCACAGACTCTGTGTAAATATGGACAGAGCTAACACGCTAACCACCACGTCCAAACAGGAAGTGTTTCATGGACATGTTTGGGCTCCATGGACTCTGGCTCCAGTTCAGTTTTGTGTGTATAAAGCGTGGCCCCTCTCTCTGTACCTGCTGCTGTCAGGCTCCTCACTCTGACTGGAGAATGGTTGGTCTGAAGCTGCTCCACATGATCCTGGGGTTTGGAACATTTTGTCTTATTCCTGATATGGACCTGGCTCCAGATTCTCTCCTGTACCTGCTGGCCTTGATGAGCTTCATTTGGAGCTGAGCTGTGGGGACGTCACACTCAGAACATTGGTGTTTCAGACTCTAGTTACTCTCCCAGCTCTGAACGCAGGAGCTCTGGTGTTTGCTGCTAAAGCACGAAAACTGATCCTGAGACAAACAGTTTCAGTGCAGCCTCCAACCTGAGGCCTGAGGTCTGAGGCCTGAGGTCTGAGACCTGAGGTCTGAGGTCTGAGACCTGAGGTCTGAGGTCTGAGGTCTGAGACCTGAGACCTGAGGTCTGAGGCCTGAGGTCTGAGGCCTGAGGTCTGAGGCCTGAGGTCTGAGGTCTGAGACCTGAGACCTGAGGTCTGAGGCCTGAGGCCTGAGACCTGAGGTCTGAGACCTGAGGTCTGAGACCTGAGACCTGAGGTCTGAGACTTGAGGTCTGAGACCTGAGTCTGAGACCTGAGGTCTGAGGTCTGAGACCTGAGACCTGAGGTCTGAGGTCTGAGACCTGAGGTCTGAGGCCTGAGGTCTGAGGCCTGAGGCCTGAGGTCTGAGACCTGAGACCTGAGACCTGAGACCTGAGACCTGAGCTCTGAGACCTGAGGTCTGAGACCTGAGACCTGAGACCTGAGGTCTGAGACCTGAGACCTGAGACCTGAGACCTGAGGTCTGAGGTCTGAGGTCTGAGACCTGAGACCTGAGACCTGAGGTCTGAGACCTGAGGTCTGAGACCTGAGGTCTGAGGTCTGAGACCTGAGACCTGAGACCTGAGGTCTGAGGCCTGAGACCTGAGGTCTGAGACCTGAGGTCTGAGACCTGAGGTCTGAGACCTGAGGCTTGAGGTCTGAGACCTGAGGCTTGAGGTCTGAGGTCTGAACCAATCACTTTAGAACACATGACATAAACCCCGCCTCCTCAGACTCACAGCTCCTCCCCCGTCTCCGCCAGTGTCTACGGGTCAAACCTGAGGTCCAGACCTGAGCCTCAGAGTGAGGACAGAGGCTGGGTCAGAGGTCAGAGGATGTGAGGGTCAGAGGGTCAGAGGATGTGAGGGTCAGAGGAGGAGGAGTGACCTGTGGAGCAGGTGCAGCAGAGAAGTGGAAACTCTAATGACACAAACACACAATCCAAAGAATGTCCAGCATCTTTAACACACACACACACACACACACATTCTTTAATGTAAATTTAACCTTCAGCGGCACACACAGTTTTCTTAACCTGACCTTGACCGCTCAGTAACACGCTAAACATAGACCTGATCCAGATCGGGTCCAAATCGGTCCAGACCGGGTCCAGACCGGGTCCAGGCCTGGTCCAGACCAGGTTTAGTCTCGGTTCAGTCCTGGTTTAAAGCAGGTCTGTTAAACCTCTTAACCCCACAGAGTCTTGGGTTTGTACTTGACCTCTTTGACTCTGTGTGGTCCTGGTCCAAGATCAGATTGGACCTGGACCTGGACCTGGACTGGATTTGGCTGAGTTTCTGCACACACAGGTTTTAGAGTGTTACATAAGTTTCATCAAGTCTGCACAAATCAGAGACAGATTCTGAGGTCCAGGTCTAAACCTGGACTAAACCAGGTTTAAACCTGGACTAACCTCAGAACCTCAGACCTGCTCGTCACAAACGTCGTGTTTTATGAATCTCTTAAACTCTGTATGTTTAGGATCAGAGCCAAATGTAAACCACAGTTTAGATCCAAACACGAAACCCAATCTGCACAGATCACTTACCACATGTGTGCACAGACCCCGGGGTATGAACCACACTGTACATGTGCAGTCTGACCCCGGGGTATGAACCACAGTCTGACCCCGGGGTATGAACCACACTGTACATGTGCAGTCTGACCCCGGGGTATGAACACACTGTACATGTGCAGTCCTGACCCCGGGGTATGAACCACAGTCTGACCCCGGGGTAGGAACCACACTGTACATGTGCAGTCTGACCCCGGGGTATGAACCACACTGTACATGTGCAGTCTGACCCCGGGGTATGAACCACACTGTACATGTGCAGTCTGACCCCGGGGTATGAACCACAGTCTGACCCTGGGTATGAACCCACACTGAACATGTGCAGTCTGACCCCGGGGTATGAACCACAGTCTGACCCTGGTATGAACCACACTGTACATGTGCAGTCTGACCCCGGGGTATGAACCACAGTCTGACCCTGGTATGAACCACACTGTACATGTGCAGTCTGACCCCGGGGTATGAACCACAGTCTGACCCCGGGGTATGAACCACACTGTACTTGTGCAGTCTGACCCCGGGGTATGAACCACAGTCTGACCCTGGGTATGAACCACACTGTACATGTGCAGTCTGACCCCGGGGTATGAACCACAGTCTGACCCCGGGGTATGAACCACACTGTACATGTGCAGTCTGACCCCGGGGTATGAACCACAGTCTGACCCCAGGGTATGAACCACACTGTACATGTGCAGTCTGACCCCGGGGTATGAACCACACTGTACATGTGCAGTCTGACCCCGGGGTATGAACCACAGTCTGACCCCAGGGTATGAACCACACTGTACATGTGCAGTCTGACCCCCGGGGTATGAACCACACTGTACATGTGCAGTCTGACCCCGGGGTATGAACCACACTGTACATGTGCAGTCTGACCCCGGGGTATGAACCACAGTCTGACCCCGGGGTATGAACCACACAGAGCCTGGGGTGTGAACGGTTTCAGACTCCTGTGGGTTCCACTGGACACGACACGTTTAGATCAAAGTTCCTTTTATGGCTTTGAAAATGTTAAATTCACCCAAAAGAATGAATTAACCTTTGCTCTCTGTGCCAAGTCCCTCCCCCTTCAGAGCTCTATCCCAACACACTCAGCCTCTCTGTGCTAAGTCCCTCCCCCTTCAGAGCTCTATCCCAACACACTCAGTGAGCGTCGCACTAATCAAACTCCTGCATCACATCAGGTTTGTCCAGTTGTTGTGTTCAGTTTTGTCTTATGTTTTTGTGTATTTATGGAGAATTGTCGTGTGGAGCCTGGGGACGTAGACTTGTGGCGGAGCCTCGTACAGACTCGTACTGTGGGGAGCCTGGGGGACGTAGACTTGTGGGCGGAGCCTCGTACAGACTCGTACTGTGGGAGCATGGGAATGTAGACTTGTGGCGGAGCCTCGTACTGTGGGAGCAATGGGGGACGTAGACTTGTTGGCGGAGCCTCGTACAGACTCGTACTGTGGGAGCCTGGGGGACGTAGACTTGTGGGCGGAGCCCTCGTACAGACTCGTACTGTGGGAGTATGGGGGATGTAGACTTGTGGGCGGAGCCTCGTAACTGTGGGAGCATGGGGACGTAGACTTGTGGGCGGAGCTCGTACAGACTCGTACTGTGGGAGCATGGGGGACGTAGACTTGTGGGCGGAGCCTCGTACAGACTCGTACTGTGGGAGCCTGGGGGACGTAGACTTGTGGGCGGAGCCTCGTACAGACTCGTACTGTGGGAGCCTGGGGGACGTAGACTTGTGGGCGGAGCCTCGTACAGACTCGTACTGTGGGAGCATGGGGGACGTAGACTTGTGGGCGGAGCCTCGTACAGACTCGTACTGTGGGAGCCTGGGGGACGTAGACTTGTGGGCGGAGCCTCGTACAGACTTGTACTGTGGGAGCCTGGGGGATGTAGACTTGTGGGCGGAGCCTCGTACAGACTCGTACTGTGGGAGCCTGGGGGACGTAGACTTGTGGGTGGAGCTGCTACAGCTCTTCATGTTTGTGATGAGGAACATTAGAACTTAGAAGCTCAGACTTTTACTCTGACATTAAACCTGACGTCGCCTTTATTTTATTTTTGAAATTGACGTTTGAAACCGTAAAAAAAAACCACCGCACAAAGAACGAAAAAAAACATGAATGGAACATTTTCTTTGGGTGAAGTGCAGTCGTCGTGTTCTTTTTCTGACTCGTCCAAACTGTGGCTCAGCACAGGTGCAGACCCCACCTGGACCGGGCCTCAACCAGGACTAAACCAGGACTAAACCAGGACTAACCTGGTCTAGACCCTAGACTCGGTCTGGTTCTCTCAGGGGACCACAGTTTCCAGCCTCCTTTAGGACTGCGTTTATATTTAGTCCTGATGGAGCCGGGTCTTGGCCCAGGATCAGGATCAGGATCAGGACCAGATCGGACTCAGGACTCGTCTGGAGAGAGGGTCTTAAGGTGCTGACTGAGGTCTCAGGGAAAGATCTGGTTACAATCTTGGCTCAGACCTGCTTCACTCACACAACAGCAAATAAAAATAATCCACACCACGTGCCGCCATTTTGGGCCCGGTCCAAAACCCTCACATGGACCAGGACCAGGACCGGGCCAGGACTAGACTGGAACCAGACCGGGACCAGAGACCAGGACAAAATCAAAACCAATCCAGGACTAAATCAGGATCAAACAGGACTAAACCAGGACCAGAATGGGACTAACCCAGATCTAAACTGAAACTAAACAAGGACTAAACCAGGTCTGATCCAGGACTAAACCAGGTCTAAACCAGTCCCTAAAACGAGGTCTGAACCAGGACTGAACCAGGCCTAAATCTACATTTCTGATGAAAAAGACCAGTACCAGACCGGTTCCAGAGGTTTTATTGAGTCACTGACATCATCGCCACATCCTGTTTAAGCCCCGCCCCTCAGACCTGTCCTCCAATCACAGGCCAGCATTTGTTCACGTAAACCCATGATTATTTCTGTACAAAACATTTCCAAAAACAAAGATAAAGTTTCAAAATAAGAGCACGACATCCCACTGTACAGTCAGACTCGCCAAAGTAAAAGCGCAGTATTTACACGGCTCGTTTAAACTCGTTTAAACGAACATTCGGAGTTTGGGTTATTGCTGATTCTGTCCAAATGTTTTTTACAAATACTTTTAAATATTTTTAAATACTTTTAAATGATAATGTGAAAGAAAAGTCCTGAGCAACGGCCTGAAACTGTAAACTGTAAACTTTACACGACTTTACAAACCAGAACTCACCGAGATCCACAAACAGAAAATACCAGAAAAACAACAGCGTCAAAGTACAAGGGATGTAGTACCAGAAGTACAAGTACCAGTAGTACAAGCAGTATCAGAAGTATCAGTACTACTAGCAGTAGTAGTAGTAGTAGTAGTATGTTGGTACTCTTGATTCTGTGTTGAAGTCACTTTTGTGACACAAAATCAAAATCTCCAAATTAAAGTCATGTGACCAGAGCGCAAAACGAACCGAACGCTGAAAACACCGATATACGTGTGAAATATAAGAATACACCTGTACACTGCTCCCTACACTCTGAGATCAAACCATCAGATCTGAGAGGAAGTGGTAAACAAACGTCTGCGCCACAGGGAGTGCCCTCCGCCTTTCACAATAAAAGCCCAGCAGTCTGCACAGTCCAGGCGTAGACCTGGACTAGACACGGACTTAACGTGGACTAGTCCCAGACTCGGACTCGGAGTCTGAACATAGACCTGGACTGGACCTGGATTTAACCCAGACTAACTGGACTCCCAGGGTTGGGAGTCCGGACTTAGACCAGGACTAATGTGGAAGATCATTTGTCTCGTCAGATTTGAAATTTTAAATGTCGTTGAATTTCTCACTTTGACTTTTTTAACTCTGAAAAAACATGTTTGAAATATTTTGATTCAGAATGTCAGTTGATGAAATTATAAGTGTAATTTTTCAAAGTGTTTAAAATTATGTATATAAAAAAATCATCTTTTAAAAATTCAGCACAAATATTTTCAAGTCCTCAAATTCAACAGTGAAAATTCAGTGTAAAATTCTGAGTGTAAAATTCAGAGTGTAAAATTCAGTGTCAAATTCAGAGTGTAAATTCAGTGTAAAATTTAGAGTGTTAAATTCAGTGTAAAATTCAGTGTAAAATTCAGAGTGCAAAATTCTCAGCAAAGATCCAAGACGTCAAGGCAGAATCAATCGATCCTGTGTGATCCGATCGAACTTAGTAACAAACAAAAGGAGAAATTTAATTTGTCAACTGGACAGAGTTTATTTGGTGGAATCCGTTTCTCATCCAAGCTGCTTCTTCAGTTCTGGTCAGATGCTGGTGGACACTGTTTTATATCTGCCTGAAGGGGGCGCTAACTACAATGAAAATTACTCTGAGACACACATATTTATTTACAGTTTCTGTTAGTTCGGTGGGTCTATTCAATATGGAGTGGGAGTGGGGGAGTAGTTAGCAGATCCATTCAGGGCCATGATGGTGTTTTCACACCTCTGGACATGTCCTGCTAGTCCCATTGTTTTCTCTGTTTGTTTTGATTTAGGTTTGAGGATAGAGTTATAGATGGAGACAAATGATGTCTGAGACCTCCATTTCTGTTCAAGGAAGGATTCTCTTTCTTGACAAAAATAGCCTCTTTAACTCCTCCTCTCAAACCAGTTATTTTCTCTGGCCAAGATCTGGACCTCGCTGTCCTCAAAGGAGTGGCCTGTGGCTTTTAGGTGGAGATGTACGGCAGACTGAGGTCCTTTTAGGTGGAGATGTACGGCAGACTGAGGTCCTTTTAGGTGGAGATGTACGGCAGACTGAGGTCCTTTTAGGTGGAGATGTACGGCAGACTGAGGTCCTTTTAGGTGGAGATGTACGGCAGACTGAGGTCCTTTTAGGTGGAGATGTACAGCAGACTGAGGTCCTTTTAGGTGGAGATGTACAGCAGACTGAGGTCCTTTTAGGTGGAGATGTACAGCAGACTGAGGTCCTTTTAGGTGGAGATGTACAGCAGACTGAGGTCCCGTGTTGCTCTCTCCTCTTGTGAAATGTCTGTTTTGTTTCTCCAGTGTAGCGCCCCCTGCAGTCTTCACTACACTGAATGGAGTAGACCACACACAAACACATCTTTGTTTGTGGCTCAGTGTTTTGTCCTTAGGATGGACCAGTTTTTGTCTTAAAGTGTTTGTGGGTTTGAAATAGACTGGGATTTCATGTTGTCTGAAGATCCTCTGTAGTTTTTCGGAAACTCCAGCCAGGTAAGGAATAGTTACACCCTTTCTCCTGGGCTCTGGTTCTCTGTTGTCCTGTTTCTTTGCTCTCTTCATTTTATTGAAAGCCCATTTAGGATATCCACAAACGGAGAGGGCTTTCTCCACGTGTTGTTCTTCTTTCTCCTTTCCCTCTGCGCTTGTAGGAACCACTTGGGCCCTGTGTTGTAATGTCCGAATGACTCCCAGTTTGTGCTGCAGTGGGTGTTGTGAATCAAAAAGCAGATATTGGTCGGTGTGTGTGGGCTTCCTGAAGACCTCTACCTGGAGTCGCCGGTCTTCTCTTATCGTTACTGCACATCTAAGAAGGCCAATGTGTTGTCCTTGGCATCTTCACGTGTGAATTTGATGTTCGGATCTACAGAATTGATATGTGCAGTAAAAGGTTCCAAATCTTGAATTTTGATTTTTGAGAAATTATCATCAACAAAGCGATACCAGTGCGTGGGTGGAGTGCCTGGATATGAGGCCAGGGCACTCTGTTCAAATTGTTCCATGTATAAGTTTGCAATGATCAGGGAGACCGGTGAGCCCATGGCACAGCCGTGGATTTGCCTGTAGAAGTTTCCTCTGAACTGGAAATAGGTGGTACTTAAACAAATTTCCAGGAGTTGGCAGATTTGGTCGGGTGAAAGTTTGGTTCTCTCTTCTAGCTTGGTATCCTCCAGTAGTCTCCTCCTTGCTGCCTCCACCGCTACCGATGTAGGGATACAAGTGAAAAGAGAGGTCACATCAAAGGAAACCATAGTCTCATCCTGGTCAAACTGGAGATGCTTGACTTTGTTCACAAATTTGGCTGTGTTCTCAAACATAGCCAAATTAAATTTCTCCTTTTGCTATGGATTCTACCTGGACGACTGAGGGATTCTACACACTTAGTAACAAACAGGAAATGGTGCAGTGAAGCGATCTGATTGGTCAGAATTGGCCTCATCAAAACCTCATCTCTTTTATTTGTTAAGTGTAAACCCCGCCCACAGATGAGAACCATTAGGAAACAGCCTCTGTCATCCTCACTCACAGGATCGATTGATTCTGCCTTGGCGTCTTGGATCTTTGCTGTGACTTTAACACTTGGAATTTTACACTCGGAATTTAACACTCGGAATTTAACACTCGGAATTTTACACTCTTAAAATTTCATTAACTCAAATTCAGAATAAAAAAAATTCAAACATCAAAGTTCAAAAATGTTCAAAGTTCAAAAAAAATAAAAAAAAATTCAGCTGCGTTTAAAATTCAAAATTTATGGAACAAATGATCTTCCACAGATTAAACCCGGACTAGACCCAGACTAGACCCAGACTATAACCGGACTGGTGGTGTTGTGGAGATAGGGGGCGCTCCTGTGCCGCGGTGTCTCAAGCCCTGAGCTGCTCCAAAAGTGCTTCTTCACCGACATTAAACAAAATGGCCGTTCTTCCTGTCTGTGTGAGGTCACTTCCTGCAGTGACGAAGCGCCGGTGAGCCGTGGTCAGCCAGTGTGTGTGTGTGTGTGTGTGTGTGTGTGTGTGTGTGTGTCTGTGTGTGTTTGTGTGTTTGTGTTGTTAATATAAGTTCTAGTTTTAGCAGCGTCCGAGTTTCATCACAAAATATTCTCTGGTTTTATTTGAAACACTTAAAAAATCCCGTCATGATAAATCTGTCGCCTCTCGTCGCCGCCGCCTCTCGTCGCCGCCGCCTCTCGCCGCGACTTCCAATGCCGCCGTCCAAAGGAAAGGTCAAAGTTCAACTAATCCAGCAGCGGCCATTTTGAGTCTCAGCACAAAATGGCTGCCGCTTTTCCCAAAGAGTTCAGCCTCAATGTAAGAGTCAGTGGGCGGGTCCGGGGCGCCCCCTGCGGGCGGGTCCAGACTGAGATTTTTGGTCAGTACCAGTTTAGTGTTTCATGAAAAAAGTTCTCCACAAACTCTGGTACCAGACCGACCCTCAGTCCTGGTTCAGTCCTGGTTCAGTCCTGGTTTAGTCCTGGTTTAGTCCTGTTTTAGTCCTGGTTTAGTCTCAGTCCTGGTTTAGTCCTGGTTTAGTTCTCAAATAGTCCTTGGAGCTCTGGTATCAGTGGTTCATTATCACAGGCTTAAATATTTTAATTTATTTTATGTATTGGGTTGTGGGTTGTTTTCCCTTGTGCCGTTGGGCCTGACGGGGTTGTGGGTTGTATTCCTAACTGTCTTTAGGCTCCAGTTTGCAGGACATTTCAAACAGGAGGTTCTGGTTGTCGATGACCTGCAGCTGTCGGACGTACGCCTTGGTCTGAAGGTGAGATGGAGACGTCTCTGTGTCCACGGCTACAACAGACAGGTGAGACAGGTGAGACAGGTGAGACGGGAGGCAGGGGAGGCAGGTGAGACAGGGGAGGCAGGGGAGACAAAAGGACAGGACAGAGACTGTGAGGACTCAGGTTTGGGACTAAGCCTCAGACTGTCACAAGTCGCTGAACACAGCCTGATTGGCCAGCTGTGTCTGAGGGGCGGGGCCATAAGAGGACGGGTCATGAAAGGGCGGGGTCATGAGGGGGAGGGGTCATGAGAGGGCGGCATCATGACAGGGCGGGGCCATGAGAGGACGGCATCATGACAGGGCGGGGCCATGAGAGGGCGGGGCCATGAGGTTTGGGGGTCATGAGAGGGCGGGGCCATGAGAGGGCGGGGCCATGAGAGGACGGCATCATGACAGGGCGGGGCCATGAGAGGGCGGGGTCATGAGAGAGCGGGGTCATGAAAGGGCGGAGTCATGAGAGGGCGGGGTCATGAAAGGGCGGGGCCATGAGGTTTGGGGGTCATGAGAGGGCGGGGCCATGAGAGGGCGGGGCCATGAGAGGGCGGGGCCATGAGAGGGCGGGGCCATGAGAGGGCGGGGCCATGAGAGGGCGGGGCCATGAGAGGGCGGCATCATGACAGGGCGGGGCCATGAGAGGGCGGGGTCATGAGAGAGCGGGGTCATGAAAGGGCGGAGTCATGAGAGGGCGGGGTCATGAAAGGGCGGGGTCATGAGAGGGCGGGGTCATGAGAGGGCAGAGTCATGAGAGGGCGGGGTCATGAAAGGGCGGGGCCATGAGAGGGCGGGGTCATGAGAGGGCGGGGTCATGAAAGGGCGGAGTCATGAGAGGGCGGGGTCATGAAAGGGCGGGGTCATGAGAGGGCGGGGTCATGATAGGGCGGGGCCATGAGAGGGCGGGGTCATGAAAGGGCGGGGTCATGAGAGGGCGGAGTCATGAGAGGGCGGGGTCATGAAAGGGCGGGACCATGAGAGGGCGGGGCCATGAAAGGGCGGGGTCATGAGAGGGCGGGGTCATGAGAGGGCGGGGTCATGAGAGGGCGGAGTCATGAAAGGGCGGAGTCATGAGAGGGCGGGGTCATGAAAGGGCGGGGTCATGAGAGGGCGGGGTCATGAGAGGGCGGGGTCATGAGAGGGCAGAGTCATGAGAGGGCGGAGTCACACCTAGAGGTTCTGTTTCACACACAGGGGGTTCTGTTTCACACACTGGGGGTTCTGATTCACACACAGGGGTTCTGTTTCACACACAGAGGGTTCTGTTTCACACACAGGGGTTCTGTTTCACACACAGAGGGTCTGTTTCACACACGGGGTTCTGTTTCACACACAGAGGTTCTGTTTCACACACTGGGAGTTCTGTTTCACACACTGGGGGTTCTGATTCACACACAGGGGTTCTGTTTCACACACAGAGGGTTCTGTTTCACACACAGGGGTTCTGTTTCACACACAGAGGTTCTGTTTCACACACAGGGGTTCTGTTTCACACACAGAGGTTCTGTTTCACACACGGGGTTCTGTTTCACACACAGAGGTTCTGTTTCACACACTGGGAGTTCTGTTTCACACACAGGAGGTTCTGTTTCACACACAGAGGTTCTGTTTCACACATAGGGGGTTCTGTTTCACACACAGAGGTTCTGTTTCACACACTGGGGGTTCTGTTTCACACACAGAGGTTCTGTTTCACACACTGGGGGTTCTGTTTCACACACAGAGGTTCTGTTTCACACACTGGGGTTCTGTTTCACACACAGAGGTTCTGTTTCACACACAGGGGTTCTGTTTCACACACAGGGGTTCTGTTTCACACACAGAGGGTTCTGTTTCACACACAGGGGTTTTGTTTCACACACAGAGGTTCTGTTTCACACACAGGGGTTCTGTTTCACACACGGGGTTCTGTTTCACACACAGAGGTTCTGTTTCACACACTGGGGGTTCTGTTTCACACACAGGAGGTTCTGTTTCACACACAGAGGTTCTGTTTCACACATAGGGGGTTCTGTTTCACACACAGATGTTCTGTTTCACACACCAGGGGTTCTGTTTTACACACAGGGGGTTCTGTTTCACACACAGAGGTTCTGTTTCACACACAGAGGGTTCTGTTTCACACACAGGGGGTTCTGTTTCACACACAGAGGTTCTGTTTCACACACAGAGGTTCTGTTTCACACACAGGGGGTTCTGTTTCACACACAGAGGTTCTGTTTCACACACAGAGGTTCTGTTTCATACACAGGGGTTTCTGTTTCACACACAGATGTTCTGTTTCACACACAGGGGGTTCTGTTTCACACACAGAGGGTTCTGTTTCACACACAGAGGGTTCTGTTTCACACACAGAGGTTCTGTTTCACACACAGGGGTTCTGTTTCACACACGGGGTTCTGTTTCACACACAGAGGTTCTGTTTCACACACTGGGGGTTCTGTTTCACACACAGAGGTTCTGTTTCACACACAGGGGGTTCTGGAGGTGCAGAGTGACAGGGGTCCAGCAGGGGGAGACACTTACGCAGCTGTGAGCTCCTGTAGCGTCGGATCGTCCGGACCATCTCCGCCACTTTGTGCTGCAACAGGAAACAGGAAACACACGGTTATGATGGAAACAGGATTAATATGTACGCAAGGAATGTTCCACAGTGTGGAATTAAACACATCTATCTGCATGGAGACCAGGTCTAAACCAGGACTAAACTAAACTAGGACTAAATCAGGACTATACTCAGGAGAGCCTATAGAGGAGATGGCGGCCACGCCACAGCAGCGGCTCGCAACAGCGCGTCCTACCCACAAACATTATTGTAAATCTTCGCTATTAGCTACACTAAGACGACGACGAAGTTTACAGGATCGCTCTGTATTGAATCTGCCACATGGATTGACAACAACTGCCGCTTTGTTATTATGCATTGTTGTTTGTTCATACCGCTGCCATCTAATGCCAGAGAACAACAACAACAAAATCCACTTCCCCGCTGCGAGAAGTCAACACCTCCTGTTCTCCAGCCTTATAAATAACGCAAACTGGAGAACCAACAACACAACAAAAGAAGGTGATACCGCAACTAATGACTCTCGCACTGGACTTCTAAATTTTTTAGTCATACTACTACTGGCCGGGGATGTCAAATCAAACCCCGGACCATACACATCCGAACCAGGGGCCCTCGATGGAGCCGAGCCCACGGCTCCTCGCCCAGCAGTTGAGCGGCCCTTACCTCCGTTATACTTACTCAGACCAGCGGCTCCCAGTGGGGTCTCGCCGACGGCTATTAGCTTAGTAGCCGAGGAGCCGCTACTACCATCGGGGTTAGCCGGGGTGCTAACCCCACCAGCGGCTACCAACAGACCGGCGGATCTCAGCGAGGTCGCGCCGACAGTGATCAGCCTAGCAGCCGAGGAGCCACCATCAGCGGTGTTAACCTGGGGGCTAACCAGACCTGCGGCAACCAACAGACCAGCGGCGACCAACAGACCAGCAGCGACCAACAGACCAGCGGCGACCAACAGACCGGCGGATCTCAGCGAGGTCGCGCCAACGGTGATCAGCCTAGCAGCCGAGGAGCCACGGGCGGATACACACGACCTCCCTAACCTACAGGTATACTCACTAGATACATCGCCATGTCCCTCCTTGCAATATTTTAACCACCTGCCTGCCCCGTGTCTGTCGCCATCCATGCCCAACCCAGCGGCCCCCGGCGGGATCGCGCCGACGGCGATCAGCCTAGCAGCCGAGGTGCCACCATCAGCGGTGTTAACCTGGGGGCTAACCAGACCTGCGGCGACCAACAGACTGGTGGCCCCCGGCGGGGTCGCGCCGACGGCAATCAGCCTAGCAGCCGAGGGGCCACCATTATCGGTGCTACCCGGAGAGCTAACACAACCAGCGGCTACCAATAGACCAGCGCCCAGCAACAGACCAAACCTACAAGTAGTTAGAGCTCAGTCAAAATCAGCAAACCCACAAAAGATAAAAAACAGAAATCCAGTCCTCAAAAAACACCGTACATGCAAGTTCTTTCAAACACTCAACCAATCCAGAATGATCTGGGATCCCAGTGCCAAACCGAAAGGATTGTTATGCAGACATTTAAGCATTAGAAGTATAGGTAACAAACGTGAGCAGCTTGAACACCTCTTATGTGAATCTAATATTGATTGTTTTGGTATATCCGAATCTTGGTTAAAACAAACATCTGCAGAAGCCTTAATAAATATGCCGGGATATCAAGTCTTTAGAAAAGATAGAGAGAGGGGCAAGGGTGGGGGGTCCTCCCTAAAATGTGAACAATTAGATTGGCCAAACACTCAAGTTTGATTCCATTGGTGTGGAAGTCTCATTATCCAATGAAATGTCCTTTATCCTAATTTGCTTATACTGACACCCTTCAGCCAAAATAGAGTTCTATGACCAACTAAAACACACGCTAACTGCATGCAACCAAAACAAAGAGATCATCATGATAGGCGACTTCAATATAAATTGGGATGACAAACAAGCTCCGAAAAATCTTAAACATACTACTGATTATTTCAATCTAGAACAATTAATTGAAAAACCCACAAGACTAACAAATAAATCCCAGACAAGAATAGAGCTCCTCTTTACCAATAAACCGGACAGAATTGCCATAACCTTTAATTTCCTCATTGGTTTATCAGACCATAACACAATATTATTCTCAAGAAAACTTCCGAAGCAGCGATATCAAAACCCACACAGTACCCCCCCCCTCTAACATCATACCGAAAAATCAAATTCAGAACCTAAATGAGTCACTTAAAATGGTAAACTGGGAGAATGCCCTATCTTCTGAAGATGTAAATATATGCGCTAAATCCTTCCTCAAAAGAATTAAGGAGACAATGGCTACATTTGCCTGCAGGGAGCGCCAAAAAACAAAAAGAGGCGGCTATCTGCCATGGATAGACCAAGACTGTAGAAACGTATTAAAATCAAGAGATGCGTTACTTAAGCAACACCTAAAATCTGGGCTGCTCACAGACAGACAAAAGTTCACGCACGCTCGCAATAAAGTCACTCAAACAATTCGGAAAGCCAAAGCCAACTTTTTTGTTTCTATTATAGAAAATACAAGGGGCAATGGACAAAAAACATGGCAAATACTAAACAAACTATTAGGTAGAAATAATAAAAAAAGAGAGCAATAACTTAGAAATAATCAGAAACAACACTACAGTAAAGAATCCTATGATGATGGCAGATATGTTCAACAACTACTTAATTGATAGTATAAAAGAAATCTCAAGCCTTTTTGCTCCTCCTAATATTTCATATCAACCCATAAACCATGACCAACCTGTCCTCAAATTACAAAGGATAACTGAGTCAACAGTAACACAAATCATTACAGCACTTAAAAGCTCAAAGGCCAGAGACATCAATGGCATAGACAGTAACTTCCTAAAAACCCACTCAAATGCAATGGTAAAACCCATTACAATCTTAATAAGTCACTCAGTCAAAAAACATTTCCACTGTCTTGGAAAGAAGCTAATGTCACACCCATCTACAAATGTGGGTCTAAAACACAAGTCACGAACTATCGTCCAATTAGCATCCTACCCATAGCATCTAAAGTTGCCGAAAAATGGGTAGCAAATCAAATAATTGAACATCTTAACAAAGGCTACACCCCGCTGCACCAAATGCAGTTTGGATTCCGGGCTAATCATAGCACTGAGACTGCCAACTGTTTTTTTATTGAGAAAGTCAAACACCTATTGGACAATAACCCCTGTGTCGGAGCAGTGTTCTTAGATCTTAAAAAGGCGTTCGACACAGTTAATCATCAAATACTTCTAGCTAAACTGACACACTTTAACTTTTCTGTAGATGCGATGGCATGGTTTGAATCATACTAAACAGAAAACAATGTGTCACGATCAACGGTGCCACTTCTCCCTTTCTCACTACTCATGTCGGTCTACCGCAGGGCTCAACTCTTGCCCCGTTATTATTCTCCCTATATATCAATGATCTCCCAGACATATGTCCTGAACTTAACATGATAATGTACGCTGACGACGCTGTGATTTACACACAGGGTAAAGGCGAAAAGATAGCTGCAGACCTCACAAATGCTCTAGGCAAGGTACATAGTTGGTTAAATCAAAACTGTCTTATGCTTAACACAAAAAAAACTGTATGCATGATGTTTACAAAAAGACTAAAAGCACAAATTAGATCTAATGTGTTCTTAGAGGGACAAGAATTGGAGTTGGTAACACAATTCAAATATCTTGGCATTATACTAGATTCAAACCTGACATTCAAAAAACAAATAAAAAAAGGTAACCAACACTGTAAAATTCAACTTGCAAAACTTTAAACAAATACGCCCCTTCCTCACAACAGAGGCAGCAAAATCCTACCTCCACTGTATGATATTATCGCACATTGAATATTGCTTTACAACTTGGTCGTTTGTTGGGCCCGCTGCGCTAAAACCAATCGAACAGCTCTACAAAAAAGCCATAAAAATATTTCATAAGAAGCCACAATCGTTTCATCATTGCAATGTTTTAGAAAAATATAACCTGTTAAGCTTTGACAATTTTAAATTCTTTAAAAACAGCTGTGTTATTTTCAGATCCTTATGACCAGGCTCCACCACCGCTCAGGGAGTACATAAAAAGGAAAAGTGAGTCCAGTACCAGGTCAGCTGCTAGGGGGGACTGTGAGGGACAGTTTAGAAAAACCACCCTTGCTCAGAACACTCTCTCAATCACAGGCTGCAGTAACTGGAACACAATACCTGTTTCCATTAGAACTAGTTCAACATTTGCATCATTTAAAAAACACCTTAAGATATGGCTCAAAAGCAATCAAAACTGTAATCATCCAACTACACACTATATATAACATACAAGAAGCACACACACACACACCTACATGTATACACTACATAAAAAAGGCACCTTACTTAAAGGCACTTTACTATGCACACTGTGAGAAGCACCTTCATCCAGCACTTTAGGCCAGGCCCATCAGCAGAAGAACGATACTGTAGATGTGTTGGATCATGTGTCATTGTTGTGTATTTGTTGTTGTTCATGTTGCTTGTTATGTTTGCAACAGCAACATAGTCTAATATTGTCCAGTGAGTGTGATTTTATGTCTGAGACTAAGGGTGGAAATTAGCATTGTGCTAAATCCGGCATATTTACGTCAAGTTGTGTAATTTTGTGCAAATTGTACGTTCATTAATGTGCACTGTCCCATCCAAATAAATAAATAAAAAAATAAAAAAAGGACTAAACTAGGACTAAACGAGGACTAAACCAGGTCTAAACCAGGTCTAAACCAGGTCTAAACCAGGTCTCACCATCTTCTCAAAGTTGACCAGGTCTCCATGGAAGGTCTTGCAGCTCTCGTGGAGGAAGGTGAGGTCTGGAACAGAACCACAGGGTCAGAGCACCCCCTGCTGCACACGGCCCTAAATATCCATCCAATTTATTTAAAAAAATCCAAACGGGTCTGAGTGGGTCCGACAGGGAACAGAGGACAGGGAGGACAGAGGGGACAGGGAGGACAGGGAGCAGAGGACAGAGGGGACAGGGAGCAGAGGGGACAGGGAGCAGAGGACAGAGGGGACAGGGAGGACAGAGGGGACAGGGAGCAGAGGACAGAGGGGACAGGGAGGACAGAGGGGACAGGAAGCAGAGGACAGAGGGGACAGGGAGGACAGAGGGGACAGGGAGCAGAGGACAGAGGGGACAGAGAGGACAGGGAGGACAGGGAGCAGAGGACAGAGGGGACAGAGGACAGAGGGGACAGGGAGGACAGGGAGCAGAGGACAGAGGGGACAGAGGACAGAGGGGACAGGGAGGACAGGGAGCAGAGGACAGAGGGGACAGAGGACAGAGGGGACAGGGAGGACAGGGAGCAGAGGGGACAGGGAGCAGAGGGGACAGGGAGCAGAGGACAGAGGGGACAGGGAGGACAGGGAGCAGAGGACAGAGGGGACAGAGGACAGAGGGGACAGGGAGGACAGGGAGCAGAGGACAGAGGGGACAGAGGACAGAGGGGACAGGGAGGACAGGGAGCAGAGGGGACAGAGGACAGAGGGGACAGGGAGGACAGGGAGCAGAGGGGACAGGGAGCAGAGGACAGAGGGGACAGAGGACAGAGGGGACAGGGAGGACAGGGAGCAGAGGGGACAGAGGACAGAGGGGACAGGGAGGACAGGGAGCAGAGGGGACAGGGAGCAGAGGACAGAGGGGACAGGGAGGACAGGGAGCAGAGGGGACAGGGAGCAGAGGACAGAGGGGACAGGGAGGACAGGGAGCAGAGGACAGAGGGGACAGAGGACAGAGGGGACAGGGAGGACAATACCTTTGAGCAGCAGAGGAGTGAAGGGGATCAGCGGAGGTCTGAGGGTCTGCAGCAGGTCTCTGTAGGACTTATGGTTACGAGACGGGTCCTGGAGATGGAGAGAGGAGAAAGAGGAGAGAGAAGGAGAGAGGAGACAGAGAGAGAAGAGAGGAGACAGAGAGAGGAGACAGAGAGAGGAGCGAGAGAGAGGAGAGAGGAGACAGAGAGAAGGACAGAGGAGACAGAGAGAGGAGACAGAGAGAGGAGACAAGGAGAGGAGACAGAGAGAGGAGACAGAGAGAAGGAGAGAGGAGACAGAGGAGACAGAGAGAAGGACAGAGGAGAGAGAGGAGACAGAGAGAGGAGAGAGGAGACAGAGAGAAGGACAGAGGAGAGAAAGGAGACAGAGAGAGGAGACAGAGAGAAGGACAGAGGAGACAGAGAGAAGGACAGAGGAGACAGAGAGGAGGAGGGAGGAGACAGGAGACAGAGGGAGGATAGAAGGAGGGAGGAGACACACATTAACATTCTTATTTACTGTTCAGTGTTTCAGTTTAAACATTTGTGATTTGACCTTTTAGAGATTTTACAGTAAAGTTCAATGTGACCAACAGAACTGTCCCTGACCTCTGACCTCTGACCCCGAGAGTGTGACATCATCACAGTCTGTGTTTATGAGCGTGCACGTGTGTGAGCGTGTGAGCGTGCACGTGTGTGAGACTCACCGCGAGGCTCTCAAACTGCTGGAACTGTTTTCGGAACTTTCCAGGTAAACCCTGAAATACACAAGAGTTATAAACCAGGACTAAACCAGGACTAAACCAGGTCTAAACCAGGGCTAAACCAGGACTAAACCAGGACTAAACCAGGACTAAACCCAGTCTGAACCAGGACTAAACCAGGACTAAACCAGGGCTAAACCAGGGCTAAAGCAGGACTAAACCAGGACTAAACCAGGTCTAAACCAGGTCTAAACCAGGACTAAATCAGGACTAAACCATGTTTAAACCAGGACTAGACCCGGTCTGGACCCGGTCTGGACCCAGTCTAGACCCGGTCTGGTCTCAGTACCTCCCAGGTGAGGCGGAGGCGGCTCAGAGCCGGATTGTCCAGACCCAGAACCACAGCGAGAAACGAGAGCAGATCCTGCTGCTGTTTACACCTGAAATACACAAAGTACTATGATGCACAAAGTACTGCAGTACTGCAGTATACAAGAGTACTATTATACACAGAGCACTGCAGTA
This sequence comes from Taenioides sp. WSHXM2023, assembly GCA_029959045.1. Taxonomy (NCBI): domain Eukaryota; kingdom Metazoa; phylum Chordata; class Actinopteri; order Gobiiformes; family Gobiidae; genus Taenioides; species Taenioides sp. WSHXM2023. Next base: position 29,949,239 of record CM057101.1, on the reverse strand, counting down.
CAAAGGAGTATTGTTACACACAGACAGTACTATTACTGCAGTCACTGCTGCCCCCCTGTGGCCACTGCTCTGCCCAGCAACACACCAGTACTGCAAGAGTACTACAGAAGAAGTACTCATAGTAGTGTGTACTGCAGCTCAAACGTCACAATATGAAATACAATGAGAAATGAGAAAAACAAAAATGGTGATAATAAAATCTGAATAAGTAACAAAAAAGAGACAAATGTCAAATAAAAAATAAATGTAAAGTCAAGTCAAAATAAAATAGAAAAATAAGAAATAAAATATAAAATCAAATATAAAATCACAGCTGTAAACGAGACGAGAATGACAGGGACGAGCTGATGATTGACAGGACCATACGGACTGTAAGACTGAGCTGTAGGGAGTATTATATGTTACATAAGACTGAGCTGTAGGGAGTATTATATGTTACATAAGATTGAGCTGTTGTGCAGTTGTAGGGAGTATTATCTGTTACATCAGGGTGAGCTGTTGTATTTATTTTATTCATTTATTTAATTGGTTATTTGAACACGATACAACATGAACATAAACACACCGGACTCAAGCCTAAGGCTCATTTCCATCCGTCGTCCCAAAAGCCTGGGGCCCCCGGGGGCCAAACTATAAAATATTGCACAGTCCAAAATATTGCACACTCCACTCATTGCACAGTTCCCATTATTCTGCAGTAAATGTGGCCCCACCTTCAGCACATCCAAACATGTCCACAGAAGATCCGATAAAATCACAGAGCAGCTGGACATGAGGAACCAGTTTTCCATTTGAGTTTTAAAGGAGCCATACGGAGGACATTGTCTCAGTGCTGGAGGGAGACTTTCCACAGAGTCCCACCTTGGACACTCTGACCAAAGGTCCGTCTGTGGGTTTGGGTTTAGACACTCTGACCAAAGGTCCGTCTGTGGGTTTGGGTTTAGACACTCTGACCAAAGGTCCGTCTGTGGGTTTGGGTTTAGACACTCTGACCAAAGGTCCGTCTGTGGGTTTGGGTTTAGACACTCTGATCAAAGGTCCGTCTGTGGGTTTGGGTTTAGACACTCTGATCAAAGGTCCGTCTGTGGGTTTGGGTTTGGGTTTAGACACTCTGACCAAAGGTCCATCTGTGGGTTTGACCAGGTCACCCCTGGTGGTGGCTCACGTGGTTCTTTCTGAATTGTCTTTGTGTTTGATGTTCTCCTTTAACGGTGGTGGAGCGAGGGACTGTAGAACCTTGTAAATTAGACCTTTTAAGGATGACCGTGTTCCTAAAGTCCAAAAGTCTTTGTTTTTTCAGAATGTGACAGTGTTGGTGGAAAAAGTTTTTTTTTTTATCAAGTATTTTTAAAGCTCTTTTCTAGAGGTTTTCAGTGGTTTTAAGTTTTGTGGGGCAGTGGTTAAACAATAATCTGTGTGAGAAATAATCGTGGAGTAGAAATACGTTTTGGCAAAATTCATGTTTAACTTGTTCCTGATGTGACAAAAATTCCGATTCTTGAATTGGACCTGGGACACTTTTTTAACATGACTTTTGAAGGATATTGAATATTGGATCTAGAATAACTCCAACGTATTTAAATTCTGGGACCAGATCGAGTTCTTCTCCATTGAGAAAAACATTGTAGACCTCCAGTCCAGCCTGTTGTCCACATGCACGCCAAGGTCCTTGTAGCAGTCATCAGCAGTAGCAGAAGTACTCAGCAGTAGTAGTAGTAGTAGTACTACAGTACTGCAGTAGTAGTACTGTAGTAAAAGTACTCACAGAGCTGCAGTACTCCTGCAGTAGTACAGAGGACAACAGGCTGGACTTGAGGGACAACTGTAACGCTGAGAAGATCATGAGACTCTACCTCCTGAGAGCTCAGGGCTTTCACTGTGTGCAGAGAGTTCCTGGAGATGTTCTACCAGCGCCCTGGACAGATAATACTCCCTACAACTGTACAACTCACCCACTGCACCAGACTACAGAGGGACAGATAATACTCCCTACAACTGTACAACTTAATCTCAAGTAGCAGAACCTTATGTCCTGTCAATCATCATATTAGTCTCTTGTCTCTTGTTTACAGCTGTGATTTTATATTTTATTTTATATTTTATGACTTATTTTTCTGTTTTATTTTGATTTGTAAATTTACATTTATTTGTATAATTATGTCTCATTTTACACCTGTCTCTGTCCCTGTCTGTGTCTCTGTCCCTGTCCCTGTGTCTCTGTCTGTGTCTCTGTCTGTGTCCCTGTCTGTGTCCCTGTCTGTGTCCCTGTCTGTGTCTCTGTCTGTGTCTCTGTCCCTGTCTGTGTCCCTGTCCCTGTCCCTGTCTCTGTCCGTGTCTCTGTCCGTGTCCCTGTCTGTGTCCCTGTCTGTGTCTCTGTCTGTGTCTCTGTCCCTGTCTGTGTCCCTGTCCCTGTCCCTGTCTCTGTTTGTGTCTCTGTTTGTGTCCCTGTCCCTGTCTCTGTTTGTGTCTCTGTCTGTGTCTCTGTCCCTGTCTCTGTTTGTGTCTCTGTTTGTGTCCCTCTCCCTGTCTTTGTCCCTGTCCCTGTCCCTGTCTCCGTTTGTGTCCCTGTCTGTCTGTGTCTCTGTTTGTGTCCCTGTCCCTGTATCTGTCCCTGTCCCTGTCTCCGTTTGTGTCCCTGTCTGTGTCTCTGTCTGTGTCTCTGTTTGTGTCTCTGTCTGTGTCCCTGTCTGTGTCTCTGTCTGTGTCCCTGTCTGTGTCCCTGTCTGTGTCTCTGTCCCTGTCTGTGTCCCTGTCCCTGTCTGTGTCTCTGTTTGTGTCTCTGTCTGTGTCTCTGTCTCTGTTTGTGTCTCTGTTTGTGTCCCTGTCCCTGTCCCTGTCTCCGTTTGTGTCCCTGTCTCTGTCTGTGTCTCTGTCTGTTTGTGTCTCTGTCTCTGTTTGTGTCTCTGTCTGTGTCTCTGTCTGTGTCTCTGTCTGTGTCCCTGTCTGTGTCTCTGTTTGTGTCTCTGTTTGTGTCTCTGTTTGTGTCTCTGTTTGTGTCTCTGTTTGTGTCCCTGTCCCTGTCTCTGTCCCTGTCCCTGTCTCCGTTTGTGTCCCTGTCTCTGTCTGTGTTTCTGTTTGTGTCTCTGTGTCCCTGTCCCTGTCTCCGTTTGTGTCCCTGTCTCTGTCTGTGTCTCTGTCTGTGTCCCTGTCTGTGTCCCTGTCTGTGTCCCTGTCCCTGTCTGTGTCCCTGTCCCTGTCTGTCTCTCTGTCTGTGTCTCTGTCTGTGTCCCTGTCTGTGTCCCTGTCTGTGTCCCTGTCTGTGTCTCTGTCCCTGTCTGTGTCCCTGTCTCTGTCTGTGTCTCTGTCCCTGTCTGTGTCCCTGTCCGTGTCTCTGTTTGTGTCTCTGTCCCTGTCTGTGTCCCTGTCTCTGTCTGTGTCTCTGTTTGTGTCTCTGTCTGTGTCTCTGTCTGTGTCCCTGTCTGTGTCCCTGTCTGTGTCTCTGTCTGTGTCTCTGTCCCTGTCTGTGTCCCTGTCCCTGTCTGTGTCTCTGTTTGTGTCTCTGTCTGTGTCTCTGTTTGTGTCTCTGTTTGTGTCCGTGTCCCTGTCTCTGTCCCTGTCTCCGTTTGTGTCCCTGTCTCTGTCTGTGTCTCTGTCTGTGTCCCTGTCTGTGTCCCTGTCTGTGTCCCTGTCCCTGTCTGTGTCCCTGTCCCTGTCTGTGTCCCTGTCCCTGTCTGTGTCCCTGTCTCTGTCTGTGTCTCTGTCTGTGTCCCTGTCTGTGTCCCTGTCTGTGTCCCTGTCTGTGTCTCTGTCCATGTCTGTGTCCCTGTCCCTGTCTGTGTCCCTGTCTGTGTCTCTGTCCCTGTCTGTGTCCCTGTCCCTGTCTCTGTCTCTGTTTGTGTCTCTGTTTGTGTCCCTGTCCCTGTCTCTGTCCCTGTCTCTGTTTGTGTCTCTGTCTGTGTCTCTGTCTGTGTCCCTGTCTGTGTCCCTGTCTGTGTCTCTGTCTGTGTCCCTGTCTGTGTCCCTGTCTGTGTCTCTGTCTGTGTCCCTGTCTGTGTCCCTGTCTGTGTCCCTGTCTGTGTCTCTGTCCCTGTCTGTGTCCCTGTCCCTGTCTGTGTCTCTGTTTGTGTCTCTGTGTCTCTGTCTGTGTCTCTGTCTGTGTCTCTGTTTGTGTCCCTGTCTGTGTCTCTGTCTGTGTCTCTGTCTGTGTCTCTGTCTGTGTCCCTGTCTGTGTCCCTGTCTGTGTCTCTGTCTGTGTCCCTGTCTGTGTCTCTGTCTGTGTCCCTGTCTGTGTCCCTGTCTGTGTCTCTGTCTGTGTCCCTGTCTGTGTCCCTGTCTCTGTTTGTGTCTCTGTGTCTCTGTCTGTGTCTCTGTCTGTGTCCCTGTTTGTGTCTCTGTCTGTGTCTCTGTCTGTGTCTCTGTCTGTGTCCCTGTCTGTGTCCCTGTCTGTGTCTCTGTCTGTGTCCCTGTCTGTGTCCCTGTCTCTGTTTGTGTCTCTGTGTCTCTGTCTGTGTCTCTGTCTGTGTCCCTGTTTGTGTCTCTGTTTGTGTCCCTGTCTGTGTCCCTGTCTGTGTCTCTGTCTGTGTCCCTGTCTGTGTCCCTGTCTGTGTCTCTGTCTGTGTCCCTGTCTGTGTCCCTGTCTCTGTTTGTGTCTCTGTGTCTCTGTCTGTGTCTCTGTCTGTGTCCCTGTTTGTGTCTCTGTTTGTGTCCCTGTCTGTGTCCCTGTCTGTGTCTCTGTCTGTGTCCCTGTCTGTGTCCCTGTCTGTGTCTCTGTCTGTGTCCCTGTCTGTGTCCCTGTCTGTGTCCCTGTCTGTGTCTCTGTCTGTGTCTCTGTCCCTGTCTGTGTCCCTGTCCCTGTCTGTGTCCCTGTCTGTGTCTCTGTCTGTGTCCCTGTCTGTGTCCCTGTCTGTGTCCCTGTCTGTGTCCCTGTCTGTGTCCCTGTCTGTGTCTCTGTCTGTGTCCCTGTCTGTGTCCCTGTCTGTGTCTCTGTCTGTGTCTCTGTCTGTGTCTCTGTCCCTGTCCCTGTCTCTGTCCCTGTCCCTGTCTCCGTTTGTGTCTCTGTCTCTGTCTGTGTCTCTGTTTGTGTCTCTGTCTGTGTCTCTGTGTCTTTTTGCTTATTATGTCATATTCTGATGTTTGAGCTGCTGAGTCCAAATCATTTCCCTGTGGATCAATAAACTTTGTCTGAGTCTAAGTTTAGTACTGCAATACTCCTGTAGTAGTACAGGAGTATTGCAGTAGTACTGTAGTAGTAGTAGTAGTAAAAGTACTCACAGAGCTGCAATCTTGATGAACTTGCGCAGTAGTTGGATTCTTTTGGGGAGACTCTGACACTGAAGGACCTCAGTACAAACCCACGACTGGACCTCACTGCAGCGCTGCAGTACCAGCTCCAGGTTCAGGGGGCGCCACCGAGACTGCTCCCCATGGAACACATAACACACAAACTCCACCTGAAGAAGAACACAGTACACAATACTGCAAAAAGTACACACTCAATACTGCAAAAAGTAGGGCTGAACGATTTTAAGAAAAAATTGAATTGCGATTTTTCTGGCAAAAATTGCGATTTCGATTTTATCCACGATTTTTTTCAGTGCACATGAACATTCGCAAGCATCAGAGAAACTTACATCACACCATTCAAACACTAAATTCCATAACTGTAATGCAAGAATGAAAACGCATGTGGCTCTTTCATCGTTCTGTCGTGGCTCCCTGTGACTTTGGAAAATAATAATGAGTATTTAATTACATTGTATTTTTATTTTAGTTTGTTCGTTTTTAAATGTAAATCTAAAATTGTAGATAATGGTAATCTTATAACATTTAAAAAAAACGTTTTAAATATTTTTGTCGCTCAAAACGTGCGTCAAAGCCGAGACTGGTACACAATGTACACGCGATAAAATGATGACGGAACACAGAAGCAGACACATTTTTGGTTCTGCGGGTGGATAATTTAAGTTTGGATTTTTATTTCCTACGAGGAGGACTCAAATAATAATGTGTTTAATGCAGCTTTGCGCACATTTGTTTACGTTATACAGAAGTGAAACTTAAAACCACATGGCTCATTTGCATAAACTAGAAGCGCTGAAAAAACAGCTGCTCCTTGTGCCGCTGATGCGTCAGCTTCTGTCGGACTAAAGGGCAGGACTCAGTGGAATATGCGTGTTCTTTCTGTGACTGAGGGATGTTCTGCCTATGGTGAGTCTGTTCTGCGCTTCTATCGCGTTGGAGATGTTCATGTTAAACTTTTCAGAGATTATACGTGTGCAGGTCGTACGTGTGCAGCGCAGTTCTTTATTTCACTCATGCACTTTATTTATGTTGCTACTGTTGTGATGAAAAGACTGAAAGGTGTAAATAATTCTCTTCAGACTCGCTCTTATGAGCTGTAGTGGAGGATGATGCGCTTGTTGTAGTGTTTTCTGGGAGTTGTAGTTTTGCCTGTAGTTCCTCTGGTTAGCGCTGGTTTAGAGTCAAAAGGGTTTTGTGGCTCCGGGTGTTTTCTTTTCTGTGGGAGACGGTCCAAATGGCTCTTTGAGTATTTAAGGTTGCCGACTCCTGCACTAGACGTTTCACTGGACTTTCTCGCCGTACACTCGTCATGCAAATGCGCGTATGGCGTATAAACTGGTCATGTTTCCACTGGATGTGGCAACTTTAGCACGACGTGTTTTGCACAGCACCTGTTTCTGATGTTCATCTGCCTCAATCCTGAAATACAGAAAAATGACCGACGTGCTGTTTTTCTTTGGGTTCAAAACCCCAGACTCCAATTCTGGTCCCGCTAAAGTCATTTCTGAAACTGATGACCAGCTACACTGATTGGAGTCGAGAACACGTGATTTGTGCTGCCGCTTCTGATTGGTGAGCTGGAGTTGAACACGTGACCTGTGCTGCCGCTTCTGATTGGTGAGCTGGAGTTGAACACGTGACCTGTGCTGCCGCTTCTGATTGGTGAGCTGGAGTTGAACACGTGACCTGTGCTGCCGCTTCTGATTGGTGAGCTGGAGTTGAACACGTGACCTGTGCTGCCGCTTCTGATTGGTGAGCTCAGCAGCGCGGCAGGGAGGCGATGTACGTGTGTGAAATAGTTGACGAAACAAAACCTGGGTCAGTCAGGAGCGCTGCAAAAAACCGTGGCTTTAACGATCCCAAAATCGTGTTGTCTGAGATCGCGATTTTCGGTCTAAAACGATAGATCGTTCAGCCCTAGCAAAAAGTACACACAAACAGCAATCACACTAAGAACACAAACTAAAACATGTACAAATACTTCACAATACTGCAGAAAGTAAACAACAAATACTGCAGAGCAACAGGAGCAGGCAGGAGCAGGCAGGAGCAGACAGGAGCAGACAGGAGTAGGCAGGAGCAAACAGGAGCAGGCAGGAGCACACAGGAGCAGGCAGGAGCACACAGGAGCAGACAGGAGCACACAGGAGCACACAGGAGCAGGCAGGAGCAGACAGGAGTAGGCAGGAGCACACAGGAGCAGGCAGGAGCACACAGGAGCAGGCAGGAGCAGGCAGGAGCACACAGGAGCAGACAGGAGCACACAGGAGCAGGCAGGAGCACACAGGAGCACACAGGAGCAGGCAGGAGCAGACAGGAGTAGGCAGGAGCACACAGGAGCAGGCAGGAGCAGACAGGAGCAGACAGGAGTAGGCAGGAGCACACAGGAGCACACAGGAGCAGGCAGGAGCAGGCAGGAGCAGACAGGAGCAGACAGGAGTAGGCAGGAGCACACAGGAGCAGGCAGGAGCACACAGGAGCACACAGGAGCAGGCAGGAGCAGGCAGGAGCACACAGGAGCAGACAGGAGCACACAGGAGCAGGCAGGAGCACACAGGAGCACACAGGAGCAGGCAGGAGCAGACAGGAGTAGGCAGGAGCACACAGGAGCAGGCAGGAGCAGACAGGAGCAGACAGGAGTAGGCAGGAGCACACAGGAGCACACAGGAGCAGGCAGGAGCAGGCAGGAGCAGACAGGAGCAGACAGGAGTAGGCAGGAGCACACAGGAGCAGGCAGGAGCACACAGGAGCACACAGGAGCAGGCAGGAGCAGGCAGGAGCAGACAGGAGTAGGCAGGAGCACACAGGAGCAGGCAGGAGCACACAGGAGCAGGCAGGAGCAGGCAGGAGCACACAGGAGCAGGCAGGAGCAGGCAGGAGCACACAGGAGCAGACAGGAGCAGACCGGAGCAGACCTCGTGCACACAGGTGAACAGTTCCCAGTCGAAGGTCACCAGTTGGTTGGACACTTCCTCCGCCGACATGTCATGGAGTTTACTGTCTCCAGGACTCCAGTGGATCTCCTCCGGGAGGGGCATCTGACGCAAAGTACACACACGTACACAGGTAAGAGTACTGAGCAGTAAAAGTACACACACGTACACAAGAGTACTGAGTTTACTCCAGAGTCACAGAGACACAAAGTCCAGGTCAATGTCCAGGTCAAAGTCCAGGTCAAAGTCTGGATCTGCTAAAGTTAAAAGATCGGCTAAAGGAGCTTCTCTGTCTCACACACACCAGGGGGCGCTGTCGTATTAACAGGAATATTTCCAGTAGTAGTAGTAGTAGTAGTAGTATAGTAGTAGCAGTACTAGTAGTAGTAGTAGCAGTAGTAGTAGTAGTAGTAGTAGTAGTAGTAGTATAGAGTAGTAGTAATAGTAGTAGTAGTATAGTAGTAGCAGTACTAGTAGTAGTATAGTAGTAGCAGTACTAGTAGTAGTAGTAGTAGTAGTAGTAGTAGTAGCAGTAGTAGTAGTAGTAGTAGTAGTAGTAGCAGTAGTAGTAGTAGTAGTAGTAGTAGTAGTAGTAGTTTAGTAGTAGCAGTACTAGTAGTAGTAGTAGTAGTAGTAGTAGTAGTAGTAGTAGCAGTAGTAGTAGTAGTAGTAGTAGTAGTAGTAGTAGTAGTAGTAGTAGTAGTAGTAGTTTAGTAGTAGCAGTACTAGTAGTAGTAGTAGTAGTAGTAGTAGTAGCAGTAGTAGTAGCAGTAGTAGTAGCAGTAGTAGTAGTAGTAGTAGCAGTAGTAGTAGTAGTAGTAGTAGTAGTAGTAGTAGTAGTAGTTTAGTAGTAGCAGTACTAGTAGTAGCAGTACTAGTAGTAGTAGTAGTAGTAGTAGTAGTAGTAGTAGTAGTAGTAGTAGTAGTTTAGTAGTAGCAGTACTAGTAGTAGTAGCAGTAGTAGTAGTAGTAGCAGTAGTAGTAGCAGTACTAGTAGTAGTAGTAGTAGTAGTAGTAGTAGTAGCAGTAGTAGTAGTAGTAGTAGTAGTAGCAGTAGTAGTAGTAGTAGTAGCAGTACTAGTAGTAGTAGTAGTAGTAGTAGTAGTAGTAGTTTAGTAGTAGCAGTACTAGTAGTAGTAGTAGTCGTCTCCTCCTCCTCACCAGTGTCTCCAGTTCTCGGGGTTCGCAGGTGAACAGGTGAGTGTTCACCCCCAGAGTCGTGAAAACGGCTTCATCTGATGGACGGAAAACCACTTTCTCTGAAACAACAAACCAGGACTGAACCAGGACTGAACCAGTACTGAACCAGGACTAAACCAGGACTGAACCTGGACTAAACCAGGACTGAACCTGGTCTTACCTCCGGCAGAGGACACGGCCACCAGTACCAGATGCCCCGGTAGGACGGGCTGGTCTTCGCTGTACTGGAGCTTCTCTCGGACCAGAGCCAAGATCTCGCCCACTTTACACGAGAGTCTGCTCCGAATGGTCACGTACGAGTGGTCCGGAGTGTAGACCCTGCAGAAGACTGAGACAGAGACCGGGACTGAGACCAGGGCCAGGACCGGGGCCAGGACCGGGGCCAGGACCGGGGCCAGGACCGGGGCCAGGACCGGGGGCCAAGACCAGGGCCAGGCTCGGGGCCAGGACCGGGGCCAGGACCGGGGCCAGGACCAGAACCAGGACTGAGGGTCACGGTGCTGGAGTAGGACTGTGGAGGCTCACACCTGCACCTGAGCCGCGCCCTGATGATGTCATCACACAGCGCCGTTTGTTTATGTGACTCTGACCCAAGATGGCGTCATGTTGTTTTCAGTGACCTGGGCTCATTAGCTCATGGACGAGCTTCTCCCACTGTGTGACGTCTGTAATGTGCACGGCGTGGAGCGTTTGGACCAATCAGAGCGCGGTGTGGAGCGTTTGGACCAATCAGAGCACGGCATGGAGCGTTTGGACCAATCAGAGCACGGCGTGGAGCGTTTGGACCAATCAGAGCGTGGTGTGGAGCGTTTGGACCAATCAGAGCGCGGTGTGGAGCGTTTGGACCAATCAGAGCACGGCATGGAGCGTTTGGACCAATCAGAGCGCGGCGTGGAGCGTTTGGATCAATCAGAGGGAGAGCTGCTAGAGCGGAG